>WAAE01026180.1:0-49499 GCA_013400495.1 Nicator chloris
TAACTACAGCATGGTAGTACTCAGTGGTGGCTGGTCCTTTGTCACACTGCTGCTGTGAAGGTCTGAGACCTCTCTTCCAATGAAGAAATTCGCACACCAGACTGACTCTCCAGTGTAAAAAGTCAGTTTCTTTACCAGAACACCTGAACGTCAGTGAAAACTAAGAATGCACAAAAAGTCCTTAGTTAAACACACTGAAACAAGCAGCAGCTCTGTATGATGTCCTGTATCACTGCTAGCATGCTCAAGGAAAAGGAAAGGCAGCAGAAAGCTGAGATACTGGCACCTCAGAAAAAGTGGGTTGGAAGTCCACTGTCCTGTACCAGACTCAGCTGCAAATCTGCCCATTTTCACCCTTCTGAAAAGGTGGAACCTGAGTCAAAATGCTGCCCTTCGAGGTGGTTATCACCATGTTAACTGAGTTGCTAAATGATTAGAGTGAAAATAATAACTATCTGTATTTTGATAAGTGTATTAATTATCAAGTAAAAAAAAAAATCTCAGAAACAATCTTTCTCTCAGCAGTTACTGTACATTGGTTTGTGAGTGTGTGAGGAACACAGGCAGCTCTCTGTATGATCATGCTCTTTTTAAGTTACACAAATACAAGGAGATGCATGCCAGTAACCACAGAGGAGATACATCTTTGCACTATATTTGGGACAGGACTGAGACTACCAAAGGAAATTACAACTACGACAATTCATAGGAGCTACCTTTAATCTCTCATAGAGCAGGCTGCATCCTGGGCACACAGGATGAAAATCTCACCTCCTGCTTCTGGAAAACAGGCTCATCCATCTGCAGGTTCCTCCCTTTGCAGCACAGCTATTCCCCTTGTCACACAAGGACAGAAATTCTGCTTCATTTCGCTGATGCCCGTGAGTAGCTGCTCGTTCTCCCCATGTTTGTGCATCTGAACTGACCCAATCCTGTCCCCAGCAAACTTTCAGGAGTACATGTAGGTGTTTTACGTGTGAGTTTAATGAACGGATTTCCATCAAATGTAAAGTACCCAACAGAGGAACAGCTTGTGTAAGGCAATGCCCGTGTCTGTCGTCATCACGGACCACCCGGGCTTTGCTCTCATGGTTACCATGATATCATCACAATCCCTCAGAGTGCACACTGCCTTCTGTCTCACCACCAGTGTCAATTATTAATGCCTGCTCCTCATAACAGCACATCGTCTAGAAATGCGTTTCCTTTCTCCTCGTGTTATCTTAAATAATAAAAAAAATCCCCTCTCGTAATTTCTACCACGAAAGCACATGGTAAAAAAAGAAGGGTTTGCAGATGTCCTAAAGAATTTTCCCCTCCTGGATTAACTGGTCTGCTAATTACCCACAACAAGAGTAGTGGGTATTTATCACTGGGGGAGAGATCAGCAAGGCAGGTGGGAAATGTTTATACAGACCAGAAAGCTGGATGTTCCCGGTGCCAAAACAAACAGGTGCAGATTTTATTGACGCAACAAACAAGGAAAACAAAACCAAACAAAGACACGGTTGATGGGAATATTTCTGTCCCGCAAAAACAGTCCCTACAAAGCAAAACAAAAGGTGTTCTGTCTCCTGGTGGCAACACTTTCAAAGCTGGGACTTCTCTGCCTTCTGAATTTCAACACGAAGGATCACACCCGGGGCATTCCAAGAACATTGTCCCAGAACAGCTGTTCCGGTATACCTGAAGGAAATCAACTGATATGTTCAGAGCCTCCTTTTTTTTGGTGGCAGCCTGAGATGCATGGCAGTAGCACAGCCTGTGGAAAAGCTACTTTATCAGCATCTTCCCACTCACCCAATGGATAGGATACACTGGATCATTGTGGGATGAGTGGGCACCCCTCCATCACATCCAGAATCACACACCAAACTAAAACACTGATGTAGATGCAGCCTGGGAGCCTCTGTGTGTGAAGTGAGTGATTTCTACCAGTGTGGTTCACACATGAGAGCAACATTAGGGTGTGCAGAGTAGGATTAACAGAAGATGCACACCAGCTTCTAGTGGTGTTCTGTCTATAAAACCAGCATAGAGCTCATCTGGAGCATATTCACCACCCTCAAAAGTGTACACCATGAACACTGGATCATGAGCACCTACTGTTTTACTCAAGAACCCATTTTATTAAGTAATAATTCTTATTAACTCCACTGAGAAACTCTAACCTCATTTTTTACTATCTATTTTGGACCAAATTAATTTTTTCTCCTTTTCACTGCTTTCAAACAACTCAGACTCGCAATTTACCTTCCTGTTAAACTGTTTGTTTTATATAGGCAAATGTAAAATATTTGTTTGTTAAGCTCCATTTTTAAGAACAAAATACAGCTAAGAGAAATGAGATAAATGATGGTTGTATGGTAAAACATGCATACTACCAAAAAAAAAAGGATGCAATAAACTCCACTTTTAAGACTGTACAAAGACCTGAGCTGCTTTATAAAAGAAGATGTTTGATACGTCTCACCAGAGCAGAAATTGGCTCTGAAGGTGCCTCTAAAAATCATTGAGTAATATTCCATGTTCAAGCCTTATGCATGTTTTAAAAAGTCTTGTAGGCTTAAAAGAAGATGTATTTCAGCAATTCTTCTGGCTGAAAACCTGAGGGGGATGGAGACAGGCAGCTGTTTCACACTTGAATAACGATGAGATGTGACAGGGTGGTGTCAGTTCTGGGGAGCTGGAAGTTATGTCATTTCTCTGTAAATTACTGTCCACTTGCATTTCCTGCCCAAAGACAGACCATGAGATTACCCCACATATCCAGCCTCAGACCTGCTGCTCCTCCTGACGAGACCACCAGTAAATAATTAATGCAGGCAGCTGTAGCAATATCTTCCCACATACCTATAACCACAAGGGTTATTACTAACAGCTTATCTACTGGGTACTTCATTTCCCTAGTCTGGGATGTGGAGATGCCCAGAGTGAGGAAACTGGGGAAACCTGCTTACACTGCCGTGGAATTTTGGGCAATACTCAGTAAGGCCCTTTATAGTGCTTGGATTATGGAAGGTTAGATGGGACAAGCAGCTTCCATTCATGCTAGAGGAAGGACATGCCAATGGCCTTTAAGTAGCAGAACCACTTTTGAAAGCAGTCAAAGCTCCCTTATTTGTCTCTCTTTCTCAAACCACGTGGCTGTGGATGAAATGTAGGGTAGCTGATGCAGTGTGTTTTAACTCCCTGGCTGCCTGTGCACTCCATTCTGCAACCAATCCTTGAAATCATTACCTGACCTGAGCTGGGAAATGCTCTTTGTTCCCCACCTCCCTTCTGCCCAGAAACGTTTCCCAGCCCCAGAGAGGGGATGTCAGAAAAGAGAACAGCATAAAAACCAACGCTTCAGTGAACAAGGTCAGGTTCTGAAAGGCTTTCCCTCAGAGCTCAATCACCTGGCTGTGGAACACCACACTAAAAGGCAGCTGCTGCCCATTTCCAGCTCCTCCATGTGATGGGCAGCAGGGGTTATAGGCCCTCAACTCTTCCCCTGATGCAGCTTCTTATAGAACTTATTTTCTGTCTACAGCACTGTCTGTAGTGCAGGAGAGGAAGGGATTCTACTGACAAACCAATATGTTCAGTGTGGCAGGTAATCACTACAATATGACCATCTTCTATTTGAAATACTGAACGTTGTATAGGACCATATCTAGAAACACTTGATGGTCTCAGGTCTCCACCAAAGTTGAGACTTTTATTTCGGGTTAGATTTTTGTCTCTGAATGTCTTCATATACTTGTAGTTCTCATTTTTCATCTTTATTATCTTTTTATCTTTATCATCTTTATTACTCCTTCCTTATTACTGTCATTTTTGCTAGAAATACCTCAAAATTTTTCAGAATTATTTCCTTTTTTTTTCAGTTTGATAATGTTTTGCTGATTTGAGAAGTAGCAGATCAATGAAATATTTAATGACAACTATTTTTAAGAGCTTTGACATGCAAAGTTACTGTATTTTTTCAAGAAATCTAGCTTAAGTCCAAGTCTTAGCCACCATACCCTATCACTCTGAACCATTTTCTAATTTATTCAAATAGAATCCTGTATTTTCTTCTCCCTTTTCTATGTAACTGCTGCCTGTAAATTAAATAATTTTCAAAAATATTCCCAACTTCTCTTTCTTATTACTGTCTCAGTAGTCCATTTTAGTGATTAGTACATCACACCCCTTACTGTGCTAGTAAACTATGTGAACTCAGTCTATTCAAACAATTTACTGTAATTGCTCATTTCCTACATTTTTGAGCAACAATCTAAAAACAAAAATGAGAAATCCATATTTCAGATCACACTATCAGTATGCACCTGTAGTCTTGCAAGAGTTAGATTAAGTAGAACAGGAAATTGTTATATTAAAATGAAAATCAGAACATTTATACACAACATACTTTCTTCATACCAGCCTGCTGCTTTTCTTATCAGCAGTGCTTAGAAAATGTTTAGCTATGATACCTTTAATTTCTTTCCACAAAACAGAAAATCTGTACCTCTGTGAATATTCCTTCAGGTTGTTGTCTAATCCTATAGAAGGAATCCCTTTCTCCTCTTGTGACAACTAGTGACTGTGACAGTGGTAATTGTTTAAAGAACAATTCAGACAATTAACAAGTTAACTAAAGAATTAGTCAACATATGAGCATGTAGAATAATAATTTGTAATTCCTTAGGAAATATTTTGCTGAAGTTAATCCACACAGAGCTTGGTGATATCTGAACTACTTTTAAATCAAAAGGTGCCACTCATTTGTTAAACTGTCAGGAAGAATCAGGCTGATCTTTCTATTGTGCAATAACTCAAAGTACTCTGCCTGCATAATGAGTCAAAATTCTTCCCTATACTTCAATTCCCAGCCTGAAAGAGCTGTGATATTTACCTCAAGCTCCAGGTAAAAGCACTGTAACTCCTTGAAACTTCTCCTTTGACAGCCCTGAAGAGTCTTTTCAACTCAACTGTTGTGTCTACACAACCTTACCAGAGAACCTCTGGGCCAAAGTCATGGTCTGTGGTCGCTGCCTTACAGCAGAAGCACCTGAGGACATGGCTGAACACCTCAGCAGGAAGACCTGCTTGAAAGTCCTTTTTCATGGCCTCATGTGAGAACACTCCCCTGGGAAATGGTACCTGAAATGGGAGTGACAGGTATTGGAGGCCGCTGCAACCTGGATAGAAGCAGGTCTGAAACAGACTTTTCACCATACCTCATTCCGTGGCCTGTACAAAAACACCTTCATGCCACACCCAGATGTCAGCAATATCCACCTGCCTCGAAGTTCTTCAGAATTCTCTGGGGCCTCTCTCCATCACCAGTTTGGCCACTCCACAGAAATGCAAGGTTTACCAGCAGAGAAAACCATCTTTTCTGAGACACTTATTTAAACCTTTCCTCTGCTTTTCATGAGAAACCCTAGAGTATATAGTTTCTAGACTAAGAGAGAAAAAAAAAAAAAAAAAGAGATAAACCCTCTGTAGGGGAAGACAATACTTTTTGAAGAGGCACTTGCTCCCTCATTGGGCCATATATGTTCACATAATGCATAATGCACAGTTCTCCACTCGTGGGAAATGCAGCTGCTGAGACCATGTCCAAGATAATCCTAATTACTAATCACAGTGTGGTTGGACACACACACCGTAATTCGTGTAAGCAGATGGCCAGAAACTGCCAGGTTTTTTTGTCCTCCTTTCCATTTCTTCAACCGTTGTCGTACTGGTTTGGAGAGATTCAAGATGCAATTTTATATCACTTTCGCTGCAGTTTTAGGTTTGTGTGGCCAGCTTAATTGGAGATATATATACAGATANTTCTAGGTGTCCCTAAGTATATTTCGCTAGGATTCCATTTTGCATAGACAAAACCAAGAATACCAGTTGTGTCTGCTTTCTGTAATGCTCTTCACTCTGTAGCCAGCTTTCACTAAGAGACACAGTACTGCATGTATGAGCCTTGGGGGCAACACTACTCTTAACACCTCTAAGGCTTACTACTGCACTAAAGTAAGGCTGGCTCTATTTGTATTTGTATTTTTCTCTAGTCATACAGTCCCTGCACTCGCAAGCCTAACTGCATTGTTTCATCCAATAAGGAGCTGACATTTCCCCTTATTAGTGTCAGTCTACAGCACTGACTTTTTTTGTAGTGCTTTAATTAACGTGTGGATGGCAAACTCTGATCCCACTGAAATATTGGCAGAGGCACATGAAGTAGCAGTTCTCAGCAGACAGCCCTGACTGCCACTCCCATTTTCTGCAAAGGTGTAGGGGAAAGTACCTCTCATAACAGAAAGCACAGGTGAACAATGAAATGTTGGTAAACTTAAGGTCTGCACCTAAAAGTAGACACAGTTGGCTGTGCTACAAAGAGTCAAATCAGACTTACTGTCAAAGTTAAGCAGTCTTGCACATAGATTCAGTCTTAAATCTGGAGAGGTGAGCAAAACTAAATCCAATCTAAGTCTAGAATAGCAACTTCCACAGCTTTATGATAGCTAACATTTTGTCTAAGTTCTGTTTTCAGAGCCTTGAAGAGCAGCCAGAAGAATACACAGTTAAATAATAAAGCCAAAAGAACACATAGTTTCCCCCAGAATCTTCCCCTGCAAAATATCCTCCAGTCAGATTCACTGATGTGAGAGTAGAACAGAGAAATCTGTGGGTGAAAAAATTACTTTTCTGGCGAGTTGATGACTTCAAAAGAGAGTCAAACCTATACATTTTACAGAGTTCCCTAGCCACTGTGACAAATTTTCCACATAAAGGCCAAATGTGTTCCACAGGATTCTTCTTACCAGCTGCGTAACAGTAAGTAAGATTGTGAACATGACCCTAGAGGCTGGTGAGTAGGATGTTTCAGAAGAAAAAAAAAATGTAATCTGTTTTGGAAGCAATATCCCCCGATATACATAGGAGAAGGACGTGAGATTGTTTGCTAACTCACAGCACAAGGCCACTTATTGTCACCGTCCTTTGGCACAAAGGTGCTGAGAGGTCAGGAGGCAATCACTGTGGGATAAAAGTAACCTGAAGGAGGCTAGAGAGAGCTTGGTGTAGCCATGCATGTTTCTGGAGAGTTCCTGAAGGCTTCACACCGAGGCAGCTCAGTGTTTCACTGAAAACTATCTGTTTTTTACAACAACAAAACAGATATGTCTCGCGGTTAAACACAACGAGAGAAGAGTTTGATTTTCTTTGGAGTGTTTAGAAATTGTCTCGGTTGTCTGCACTCCCCCAGTCCATGCAGATAAGAGGAGTTGTGGGGGCAGAAGAGTACCCACTTGCTGGAAGCTGCGCAGAGTGAGAGCAAAAGCAAAAAATACCAATTACAATGCCATTACTCCTCAGGCATGACTGTACTGCTACCCACTCACCAACTGCCCATGCCTGTGGGTTGTCTCTAGTTTACTTTTACTACAGTTAAGGAAATATTATATCACTTGTCGTTCAGATGGATGGCAGGAATCTAACTACTGTACTGTTTTCTCCTTGTTATTTTAAAAGACATGTTGCTTTTCAAGGTCTTTTTTTGCTTGGAAGACAGACAAGTGCAGCTACTTTGACAGCACAAGACAGATTTACCACTAGAGACCCTGTTGTTTTGTTATTTTTATACCTAAATTGTCGTAGAGACAATTCCAACATGGATAATGTGCTATTTACAAAGCATGTTACAGCAGGCCAAAATTAATCCAGAACTTCCTCCCGCCTCCAATTTTGTTTATTAAGACTTGAGTTATTTTAATTGGAGTAAGCTCAGCCCATACGAAAGAGCTTTGCAGAATAAGATTTACATTTGTTAGAGAGTACAGTGAAAGCCAAAGGGTCATTCTTGGGCAACTGAGCTAGATTTTGAACTAAGAAACATAGGAGTTTGTCAGATACTGTGGAGCATTAGACCACAAGAATAAGAGAGAGAAAATAAAGACCATTAACTTCTTCAACCACACAGACAAAAAGGAGACTCTGTAAAAAACAAGCAAACAAACAGAAACAAGGGCACAGTGAAGAGAGCAGGTCACTTTCTTCCAGGAGCAGAGAAAGGTAGGAAAATACAGCTCTTCATTTGTGATCATTGTCATAGTTTAACTCCAGGTGGCAACTAAGTGCCCTGCATCTTCTTCATCACCACCCTCACCTCTGGCCCCGCCACCCAGTCCCACAGTGGGATGGGGAGGAGAACTGGGAAAAGAAACTAAAACCTGTGGGCTAAGGACAGTTTAATGACTGAAACAAAATGAAATTTAATGGTAACAGTGATTGTAATGGAAAAGGAGACAACAACCTGAGAGAGAGAGAATAAAACCCAAGAGAAACAAAAACAAATGCACTG
Source organism: Nicator chloris (assembly GCA_013400495.1). Lineage (NCBI taxonomy): Eukaryota > Metazoa > Chordata > Aves > Passeriformes > Pycnonotidae > Nicator > Nicator chloris. Next base: position 8,336 of record WAAE01026180.1, read on the forward strand.
TAATACCCTTGCTCACCAGCCATGCCAGCCCATCCCCAAGCTGTCACCTGTGACTTCTGGCCAACTCCCCCCCAGTTTATGTACTGGGCATGATCTTCTATGGATGGAAATCCCTTTGGCCACTTTGGGTCACCTGTCCCAGCCATGCTCCCTCCCAGCCTCTTGTGCACTGCTCCCTGGCAGGGCAGGGGACACTGAAAAGTCCCGGATTTAGGGTAAACCCTGCTTAGCAACAACCAAAACATCAGGGTGGAATCAGCATGATGTCAGTTATTCTGACACTGAATCTGAAACACAGCACTGTACCAGGCACTGGGAAGAAAAGCAACCATTCTAGCTGAAACCAGGGCAGTACTTCATGCATGACCATAGTTTTGTGGGAAGAACAGCACCCGTTCCTTCCTCTATACTTTTTACTGGAGAAATCCTATGGAATTTTCTTTTTTGATGTCCTAAATAATTTCATAAGAAAAAGTTATACTAGGCTTCCAGAAAAACCTGTAAAAGACATTTCTACCCTAATAACACTCAGTGTTTCACAAGGGGCTTATAAAACTGAGAGTATCTACTAGACAACAATGTAATCTGCTTAGAGGTGAGGATTAAAAACATCAGTGTGCTGCAAACATAATGAGCAGGCAGTCATTTCAGCAGAACTCAGTGACGTCAGATGTGGTCTTTTGAAGGTTGAGATGATCTACATTATCACAAGTTTAGAACAGGACCAAAAGTTCTTGGAGCTGCACAAAATGTCCCATATATTATTTTGTTAAACTTTGCAAATAATTGATTTTAAAATGCGATGTGTTTTGGTGATCTACCTCAAGGTAATGGAGGTCCGTGGTTCAGCAGAAGGATGCAGCCATTATTCCCTGTATTCTAATTATTTATAATTCTAGATCTACAGTGAAATCTCTTTTGTTTTCACATAGGCTGTTCTAGCAGATATTTAATCATTTTCTTAAAAGATAGTTTTCTGATATAGATATGTAAAATTATAGACTCATAGAACAGTTTGAGCTGAAAAGGACCTTAAAAATCATCTAGTTCCAACCCCCCTCCTATGGGCAGCAATCTCTTTCACTGGATTAGGTTGCTCAGACCTCCATCCAGCCTGGTCTTGAAAACTTCCAGTGATGAGGCACCCACAGTTTCACTGGACAGCCTGTTCCAGTCCCTTATCACTCTCACAGTACAGAATTTCTCCTTAATGTCTAATCTAAACTTTCTCAGTTTGAAGCCGTTCCCCTGTGTCCTGTCACTACTCACCCATAAAAGAAGTCCCCCTCCACCTTCCTTGCAGGCTCCCTTCAGGCACTGCAAGGCCACAGCGAGGTCACCCCAAAGCCTTCTCCTCTCAGGCTGAGCAATCCCAGCTCTCCCAGCCGTTCCTCACAGGAGAAGGGTTCCACCTGTGGAATCATCTTTGTGGCCTCCTCTAGACTCAGTCCAGCAGGTCTGTGCCCTTTTTTGGTTGGGTGCCCCAGATCTGGATGCAGAGCTCCAGGTGGGATCTCCCCAGAGCAGAGCAGAGCAGAGGGGCAGGATCCCTCCCTTGCCCTGCTGCCCACGGGGCTCTGGGTGCAGCCCAGGGCACATTTGGCTTCCTGGGCTGGGAGTTCCCAGGTCCAGCCTCTAGGTCCAGCAATCTGCATCATCTTTGTTTTTGTAGAAATGTCTGTAGCTTTAAAGATCAGGCAATTCTGTGGTTTATTTCTTCTTTTTAAATCAAGCTTTTTCAAGCCAGCTAGTTCTAAGATTGTGGAATGTGATGATGATAGACAGATTTTGAGATTTTTAGCTTTTAGCATAACAGGCAGACATGATGCAAAGTAGGTTTGGAGCAGAGATTCTGTAACAAACCCAGAAATTAACATGAAATCTTTGAGGATTTCTAGATATGGAGGAGATACTTTTTAACTTCTCCAAAAAAGCAATGAGAAGACCAGTCAATTGGGGAGAAAAAAAAGAGAGAAATTTCCAAATGTCAGTATACATTAATAGGAAATAAAGCCAGGATAAAGTATAAATGGAAGCTATAACCAAAAGAACTAAGAAATAAGGAGGAAGTGCATAATTGTGTGAAGAGAGGAAAATATGCTGGAAAAGAAGAACAAAAGTAAAAAAATGTCACAGTGGGCGGACTTGATTCCCTCTTAATCAAGATACTGAAATCAGCCTTACAGCTGACCAGAGGGGAGATTTGTCATAAGTAAATCTTATCTTAAAGGCAAAACTGAATCACATTTTTTCCACTTAATTATGTACATATATATATATATTAANAAAAATAAGATAAAAGAAAAAATTTAAAAGTGCATACCAGGACATAATCCAGACTAAGCAAGAGGAAGAAGTTATGCCAGTATATCAATGTGTCTAGTTCTCACAGCAAAAAGGTTATATTTTGGTACTGACACTGATTTCTCAATGGCTCTTTCCATCATATGAGTCATATCTGAACGATCCTCTTACCTCCTGATGCAGATGTTCAGACAGGATCCATGTCCTAACCTCAGAGTTATTAGTCACATGCTTAAATGCAACTTAAAGCATGTGTAATAATTTCTGAAAGTTTATTCACATGCTTGAACTTAAACAAGTGCTTCACCACAGAGAAGCCTAAAGCCCTATGTATTTCTCATCCTCACCTCACTCTATTTGTGCATGCTGCCACTTGGCTACTGATATTTTGAATATTTGATGTAACCCATCAGGTCCTTTGTTGGCCATGTTCCTCTCTGCTGAGGATTTAGGGAAATAATTTTGATTTGCACTTGTACTAGCCCATACTCTAGGGGAAGGCAGCAAAGAAGGGTTGGCCAGGAACTGACCACTACTCTGGAGGCAAAATAAATAAGATCTGAAATGACAAATGAGGAGGCATCAAAGCCATCCATTAGAAAAATCCTGTTGTGAAAAGCGCACGTGAAGAGGATGTGGACTTACCCCTCAGCTGAGCTGTAACTAACAGTGACTCCTTCCCCCTGCAGAATCTAGGTCTGCACATCCTCTCCTGCAGGCAGGAACTCCCAAGGACTGCTCTGCAGGGCACACAGCAGGGGCCAAGCTGCGTTACATCTCAGTTTTGGGGTAGGACAGTGGCTCGGAACCACACCTACCATTTGATGCACTCAGCTCCAGCTGCCTTCCCCAGCAGCTGCATCGAGGCAACACGAGACTTTAGGTTTCAATGACTTTGCAATTGTTCCCAGAGCTGTTTGCTGTGTCTTGATGAGACAAACAGCAGTAGTTACTTGTACACATGATTGTTGAGGAGCGTCTGGGCAATGACTACAGCCAAGCTCTTGTTAACAGAGAAAAACAATGATGAAACAGTGCCCTTGCTATTATTCATTCTTAGTGAATTAAAAAAAAATTAAATCAATAGCCCTTTTGAGTTGTACTAACCAGCATAAAAGAAAAGAATTGTATTTCCTGATGAACGTGGTTTGCTGCCCAGAGGCTGATGCTCTGAGTAAATCTGAAAGTCCTCTAGTTATTTTCTGAAAGGGTTGATTTATGAACAGTGAACTGTAATGAGCTAAAATATCATCAGTTTTCATAATTTACTGTATTAATCAGCTCTAAAACTATACAATTATGCATATTGTAGTAATTTATACCTATATACATATAGATGCATAAACGGAAAATGAGATTTCCGTTATCTACAGATAATCTTATAATTCAAAAGTATAAAAGATGATGTGTTGTTTTTTTCTTATCACACAGGGCTTTAAGGTTTAAAATAATTTAATAAAGGTTTCTGATGAAGCTGGAATAGTTGGTGACTCATAGGTCATCAGTGGGTGGCAGGTGAGAGAAGGGAAAGCCTAAAGCAGTTAAGGTTTTAATGAGACTCTGAGCTAGTTTCCAATTCAGAACATTGTTATTTATTATTTTTCCTGTTATTTTAACCACTACACAATCTTAAGTATATTCTCTTTTCTCAACTTTTGTTTAGTCTAATTTGTTTTTTCCCTTTCCTCCAGTGTTTCTAAAAAGCAAGAAGATTCTATCAGAGTTTTAAAAAATTGAAGCATTAGTAAATAGTGATATTTTAGCCATAATGTCATTCAACTATGAGTGTTATTTCTTAAGACTTCATAAGTTTTGACTAAAAAAACCTGCTATTAAAATATCATAACTTTAGTGCTGCATCCTAACTTATTCAGCATGTATTTATTTAGAATTTAACTTGTGAAGAAAAGCCAGAATTTGACAAGCTTCCACAATTTCCCAAGTAAATCCAAGTGAATATGTTAACTATTTCATATGTCAGGAAAGCTGTCGGCATCAGTTTAGCTGAGATTTCATGACAGGACCAGGAACCAAAGTTTTGGATGTTATGTTTTAACATATGAGACTGTTCTACCTAAATTACCCCAAGTGCATCCCCAGCTGAATTGCTGAAGCTGATCTTTTTATTGCCATTTGGTTTCGGCCCTAATCTTATGATGGGGAATCTCTCCTCTCACCACATGAACAGGAGGCAACCATGACCACAGCAACCATGCCTTAGGAGAGGCTGATTGTGTGACTCACTTGGACTGACTGAATCACAAGAGAGCAAAAAGAAATGCAGCATTGTCCCCAGTGGCAAATAGGAGCCAAAGTTAGAGGTATTTGAGCTACAGAGACTTCTTTGAATAGCTTCTGGTCTCCACTTTTCATAGGCTTGTGTTCTTCCATGGGGAAGAAAAGCCTGGTTTCATGTGTTTTTTCCCCCTAAAAACATATATAATCACTGGCAGATTCATTTACTTCTCATTAAAAACCAGAAATAATATAGTTCTGGTAAGCTCCATTCTTTTTTCACTCTTTTTAGCTTCTCCAGTCTCTTCTGTTGGTCTTCACCAAAGACTTCAAGGGGCAAACACGACCCCTCCTCTTCACACACAGGAGCAATAGAACCTCTTGTGCTAAGCAGAACTGGAGACCAAATAATTTATATGGCTCACAGCCTGCCAAAATCCAAACAACTTCACAGAGCTTTTCATTATCACATTAACTAAGTGACAAGGCAAAAGAAAGTCTGAAGATCTGTCCTCACACACCTCTGCACCCCTTTTATTTTGACAAAATGAAGCAGGCCCTAAGATTGAAATCCTTTTGGGTCAGCTCTCTGCCTGACTGCCTGGAAAGACAAGGTTCTCTCCTTTTCTAGATGCATAGGACTGTGAATCTGCCTGAAATCAGCAGCATCTATCCACATCTAGAAGACATATGGTTTCTTATATCTGCTCTAAGTAAGAGAATAAAGAGGGTTTCTTACTCTGATGAAAGAAATAAACCAATGAACCACCAGCCCAATGGCAGCACAGAGCTGTGCTACCCTCTCCAAAGCATTTTGAGCAGGACTGACAGCATAATATGCACAGATTTCTTACTGTATTCCAAACAATTCAAAAGGGAACACCCTGTTCCTGCAGCAAAATGACAGTTTTGTGCCGAATTCTTCTGCAATTTCAACTTGTCTTAAAGAACCTCCACAGCATATTGAGTGTCAACCCCAAACTGAGCAGGGGCAGAGGATTATTACAACTCACAAGACTAATCTAATGACTAAATCTAAATCAAATCTCAAAAAACCCTAGGACCTAAAATTATTGGATCATAATTCTTATTCTCAGACTAACAGTCACATGTGGATTCTGCTCCAGTCACCACACTATGACTGCCTGTTGTCATGTTGGTGCATTGAAAGAAAAAACCCATTAGATTGTGACCAAAGACAACAACATTCATCCTCCCTGAGCTTCCACACTAACATCCATGGTGTATGAAGGCAAACATTAATGAACTTCATGTTTTGAAACCTCTGAGGTGAAAGCTGTCCTTGGTCAATTAGAATGACCCTAAGGCTCTACCTGCTATTCACATCAGTTTAATAATCTCTGTGCACAATACTTCTAAAGACCTTAGCAGCAGTAAAAGTGATTTTGTGTTTCTTGATTTTATTTTCTTCTTCTGCAGAGTTCACGTTCAATCATTTTAAAGGATATGTTTTCCACACAGCTGCTTCTATGCATGTGCAAGTGTTTTATGAAGGAAAAATAAAGTTGTTCTTTAACACAATAAGGTAGGACTAGGGATTGCTTTGACCTGGATTTCATTAACCAAACCTACAAAGAATTCAATGACTAATAGTATAGATTTTTTTCAAATCCCATTAACCAATGATTTCCTATTCTTCCTGTCACTGTACTAGGCCAGAAAAGGAAGATTGCTTTTAGCTAGGTATTGTACACAGCAAGAAAGAGAGTTTCTTCTCTTTTAAACAAAAATTATTTGGCATTTTCAAAAGAAACAAAGGAATTAAACAGAACAAAAGGATGAGGTCAAGAGTAAGACAAAGCTATTCAGCATGACAGGTGGCTATCTTGGTACTCCATGGACTTTCATTTTCTGTGCATGACAATGGAGAAGCTCATTGAATCACAAATGACTTACCATGATTTCACATGAGATTAGAGTGAGGCCCTTCAAAAAATATGCATGCTGTTCAATTTCTAGGGGACAGTGACAAGGAGGTAGTTTTGTATGCAAAGACAACCAATTTGTAGTCCAGCTGAGATCAAAAGCAAAATCCTACTGAAGAAAAGCAAAACAGCCAAGTATAATCTAGATTGTGGTTTTTGGACAAAATATATATAGTTTTCTCCCTAAGATTACAGCAATAAAACTAAAATCAGTAAGAAAATGTTGTCGTGAAACCATCAGTTGCAGCAAATTTAGGGTTAATTTGTAATAAACCCCAACATTGTTAAACTTTTAAAACCTTTAGTTTGTAAATACAAAATTTCCAGGGTACCTCTAACTATGAAATTGATATAGTACTTTCATGATCTTGTATATAATGATGTCCAAACATCAAAAGAAAGACTAATGTAATATACAAACTGTGAAGGTAATTTTAAAGTATCAATTAATTATGTGCCTTCTAGCAGTGAATTTTGTGCATTTGTTTTAAGTATCTAGAATCTATGCACATAATTTTCTCATTATGTTGCCAGTGCACTTTTAATTCAACATTATTTTTCTTTTACTAGCAAACACAGCTTTTGCCTCTCTTATTCGCCATTACTCAGTGGTGGTGGCAAACCTCCCCATTCCCAGCACTCTTGAATTATCTTAATGTGCTTTTACTGGCTATGGATTCTAACCTAGGCAATCATAAATTGGTTTGTTTAACTGCTCCACTCTTGTTTTCCCTCAGGTATGAGCTGAGCACCAGGGAAAGGTTGAGGAGGTCTCAGCAAAGGTCCCTCCCAGCCCTTCTGCCACCACACAATCCTTCTGTCACCTTTGGCTGGGCTGTACAGCACAGTTCACAACACAGGCACTGGGGAACCATGCTGCAGGAAAAAACAAAAAGAGTGCTTGGTCTCCAACCTTAAGTTTTCTTTAGGTTATGTTCATCTTTGTCCCGTAACTCTCATACTGAGCTCAGCAAGTAGCACAGGTTCTACACAATGATGAAGGGTTACACAAGCGGGGTAAATCAGCTGCCTGCTAGCAAAAACCCTCTGCAGGAAGGCAAAAAATAAATATCATGCATGTGTTATCCCAGAGCAATGAGGAATCTGAATTTAGGCTTGCTAAGTGGTCCTTCATAACAGTTATAGTATTAGTCTTCTTGTCTGAATTTCTGAGAAAAGGTAACCAAACCTGAACACTGAACTCAATTTTCTGGTGCATACCAAATACTTTCAGAAACCTTTGCACACTCAAAAAATGTGATTCTGTGGAAATGAAACCATAAGTCCTCAACAGGAAACAGGCCTGCACAACGTTTACATAATCTTTCTGGATTTCAGCAGGGAATTTGATGCTCCCACAATACCTTTCTGGATAAAATGTCTGGGATTCAGCTGAATAAACGCATCATGTGATGGCTGAGCAGCTGGCTCACAGGTGGGCCACAAAGGCTGGCAGTGGCTGGGGTGACATCAGACCTGTCACTGGTGGAGTTCTCTGTTGTAGGCCCCGTGCTCTTCAACACCTTCATAAGCAACTTGGCTGCAGCATTAGAAGGGGTGTTATGTTTGCAGATGATACAAATTCGGGAGGGGCTGTTGATTCCCTTGAAGGCAGAGAAGCCCTGCAGAGAGACATCAACACGTTAAAGCAATGGGCCATCACCAACCACATGAAGCTCAGCAAGAGAAAGTGCTGCATTCTGCATCTGGGATGGGGCAGGCCTGGTTGTGTGCACAGACTGGGGAAGGAGAGGCTGGAGAGCAGTGCCACAGAAAGGGACCTGGGGGCCCTGGCCCATGGCAAGTGAATGTGAGCCAGCAGTGCCCTGCAGCCAGGAGGGCCAGCCCTGTGCTGGGGGCCATCAGGCACAGCATCACCAGCTGGGCAAGGGAGGGATTGTCCTGCTCTGAGCTGGGGTGGCCTCTCCTTGAGTCCTGACGCAGTTTTGGGTGCCACAATATAAAAAAAGTTATAAAACTATAAGAGAGTGTCAAAAGGAGGGCTATGAGGATAATGAAGGGCCTGGAAGGGCAGCCACACAAGGAGCAGCTGAGCTCACTTGATCTGTTCAACTCCTGGAGGAGACTGAGGGGAGACCTCATCACAGTGTACAGCTTCCTCCTGAGGGGAAGAGGAGGTGCAGGCACCGATCTCTGCTCTCTGCTGAGCAGTGACAGGACCCCAGGGAATGACCTGAAGTTTTGTCAGGAGAGATTTAGGTTGGATATCAGGAAAGGGCTCCTCACCCAGAGGGTGGTTGGCACTGGAACAGGCTCCCCAGGGCAGTGGTCACAGCACCAGGCCTGACAGAATTCAGGAAGTATTTGGACAACACTCTCTGGCACATGATGGTATTCTTGGGCTGAACTGGGCCAGGAGTTGGACTTTAATGATCCTTGAGGGTCTGTTGCACCTCAGAGTATTCCATGACCCTGTGATGGTCTGTTCAGTTGAAATAGTGACACCTTTCTGTCGTGTGGACTTTAGGCAACCCATTTGGTATTTGTCCTAGAAAGGTAAAGCACCCTTTAGCCTCTCTGGCCAGGCATTGACTAGTTTGTATTTTGGTGACTAATTTTGTACACTTCCATTACACACTGGGTCTCCAGATTCATCAATTTAGCCAGCTAGGACAACAATCCAAACATTGCTATTTTTTGCACAATTTTAGGAAGTGAACAAGACCATTTTTTACCTTTGTGAAAAATAATGTTATACTGAGATCTAGGAAATGTACATGAGGAAATGTTTTGAGGATCAAGAGAAGTGGCAGCAGGAATATTGAATAGTGGAGGAGGAAGAAATATCAGATTTCTGGTGGGTTGGTGAAACCCAAGGGATTCAAGCCACTTGATCATCACTACAACAATATCCCCAAAATGGATTGTACCAAAATTGATCTTTTGTGATAGGACATATAATCCTACACTTCTTCCAGAGAAGAAAAAAATCCCAATATGTAGTTCCCTTGGAAGGATCTATTGAGTAAATTTATGAACAAACCTGAATGTCAAGAGCAGGTAAGAGGAAAGTGCAGGGTTCTCCCTTCTGCCAAATGAAATCAAAAGAGAAATGTTCATATTCTACTAAAGTTTTCTGAATAGCCTCTGTTGTACTTGACCATTTCTTTTTTTTTTCCTTGTACTTTGTTAAATTTCTAAATTTCACATTTAAAAAATTATATACTTATATTGATTGGTAATATAAACTAGGTCAATACATTACTAAATTTCATTGCAATTTGACTGCAAATGATTCATTGTTTACTGCAGAACAGTGTTCCATGCTTCATTGTTAAATTTTTAATTGCTTCAAATTCGTACTGTCTTGAAATAAATTTCTATGAGTTTCAGATTCCTTATTGTTTAAGGAGTACTTTTAAAAGGAGTGAATATAATATAGGGGCAGTTCTGGTATTGAGTTGTTAATGCACTGAGCCTAAACCAGTGGCTAAACACTGAACTTTCTTATTGTTAAAGTCCCCTGCTTAGGTAACATGCATCTGCTGTCTGTTGAACTTGTGAATAAATGAAATGAATAGCAACTTAAGGACTGTTTAAAAACATATTTCCTTTTCCTGCTCCTCTTGGGAAATGCCTACAGTGACCTCTAACTGCATGGAATCTTCATTATAATCTTGTCTTCATGTATAAGAGAGGGGAAAGTGAAGTTTATCAAAACCAATAGACTTGCAGCCCAGCACTCAGACCTTTTCAACTTTCAGATGCAGACTTAGCCTTAAAGACTGAACCTTCTGCTGCTATGCAGCAGGGCAGCAAAAAGAAAAGGTGGGAAAATAGTTCACAGCTCTCTCATCTTTTCTCCCAACCTTACTGTAGGGGTCCAAGGTTTGATTTATTGCCATGTAGGAAAGGTTCTGCTGGTTGAGAAGAATCCTGAAGCACTTGCTCCGTCTTCTCTCTTCCCTGGCTGTTTTCTAGCTTACTCCCTGCCTCCAATTTTCAGTACAGATGTAACACGTATAGGAGTCAAAACACTTTCCCAGGTATTCTCTGATGCACATGGTGTTTGTGGTGTCCTAGGGAAGACTATTTTCCCCCCTTTACTTTTGTTTCTGTGTGGAGTAGCAGGGGAATGAGTGATCTTCATGAAGTGACAGAGTCAGATCCTGAGACTCTGTGAATCAGTGTACAACTCATGGCAGTGAATGAACCCAGAGAAGAATGCAGTCCTTCAAATCTTATATTGCTTCAAATATTCCTCTGCTGATTTCGTTGCTCATAAGATAGGAAATTTAATAAAAAATATATTTTTAAAGGATGCTTTAAAGCTAATATGTATCTTGTGGGCTGGTATAATTTTCCAGGCTGACTTAGTTCCATAAAAGTATTGCAGAAATCTCAAATTTAGGTTGTTTTTCTTTGAACCGAGTTTCCTCTTCCCCCTTCCCTAGCCTTCTCACAAAAACAAGTACAAAGTGAGACTCCTAGAGTTCTTTCTCATTCCTTCTGATGGAGCTGATTGAGCTGGTGATAAGATTATCACATAGAGCTGGAGCTGCATTTCCTAGTTCTGAATCATACTACTAGGCTTTTCAGTAACAATTATAGCGTCTCTTTCCCTCTTGCTGGAAAAAGTATGTGATTTAAACATATTGAATTTACCCCATTTCCAAGAAATTGATTTCAGACTGAAGTTTCTACCATAGTAAGTCTCTCCATATCTGTTGCCAAAACTTCAGCATTTGCTTGCACATTTCTCTTAAGCTGGAAATGAATCCTGAGCATGCAGCATCACCTAAAAATGTTTCTGAGGTGTGGGAGGAATTTCAAGATCTGAAAATGAACAAACCATAGAAAATGTCTTGAAGCCAAAATATGATGGTAGAATGACATAGTGACTGCATCATGATTTTTTTTTTTTTTTCTCGTTAGAGCTGCCAGAATTTACTCTTCTGGAGATTTGTGTTAAATAGACCAAAGCCATAAAGCTTCAGTAAAGTTCTACAAAAAATGCAAATGTCTCTTAAGAATGAATTGTTCACTTTTTACCTCGAAATAAACCAGATTTTGATACAAAGTACAAGTGTAGAAAAATTCTTTCTGTCCTAGCTTTCAAGAATTTCAAGAAAACTTATTCTAAATGGTCTACTTTTAGTTTCCCCCTTGGTGAGATTGAAATTAGAGTAAAATTGCAAGCTTCATGATTATAAGAGGTTAGCTCCAGCCAGCAGTTAGACCAACATCAGCTCACTTCCCTCAGCTAGAAGAGGGAAAGAAATTGGAAGAGCAAAACAAAGAAAAACTGGTGGGTCAGTTGACTCTTTAATAAGTGAAAGAGGAACAAAAATCTCAGCCCATCCGGAGTGACGCAGAGGAAATCACTCACCACCAAGCAGATAACCAGCTAGTCCCTGACTAATGGCTGCCTTGGAAATATCACTCCCTGGTTTTATTGCCCAGCACTGTGCTAAATGGCACGAAACATTGGTCTGGTCACTTGTGTCCCTTCCCACTGCCCACTCCCAGCCTGCCCACTGCAGGGGCAGAGGGAGAAACAGAGAAAGCCTTTATGCTGTGCTCCACTGCTCAGCAATAAACCTGAACCTGGTGCAGGTTCAGGTTTTTCATATTTTCATAAAAATGAGCCCTGGTGTGCCACCAACACTGCTTTGGTTGCAAATCTAAACCACAGCACTGTACAGGCTCCTAGAAAGGAAATTAACTACACCGAAGCTAAACCCAGCACAATGCTGAAGTCACCACAAAGACTAAGGATGATTTCTTAAATTCTGGTAGTGTTTTCCTGCATTTTAGTGAAATTGTCTAACAACAACAACAAACTACAAAGCCATCTGTACTTATTTATACAATGTTTGCCCTTCTAAATCGCTGGCTTTTATCTGTTGACCAAATCACTACATTTGGAAATTGCATCTCTAGTACAACTACTGCTCATCCAAGGACTTCCCACTGCCACCACTCCCTGATGAACAGAGAGGTAACAACCTCAGCAGTCACTCATGGCTCCAGGATGGCAAGGCCAGGCTTGTGCACCATTGCAACTACTCCTTGATGAGCAGAGAGGTGGGTAACAGCCTCAGCAGCTGTGCATGGCCCCAGGGTGGCAAGGCCAGGCTTGTGCACCAGCCCTCGGTGGAGGCTGCCCACAGTGTTCACTGTGAGGTGTCAGCTCTGACCCAGTCCAGCTCTTCAACAGGGCTCACGTGAGAACCACATTATGTGTTCAGAAGTACTTCACTTGCAGGTAAAATTGCATTCAAATCAACTCAGAAGCTTTTATTTGCCTCAGCAAAACCAGGGCTTTACCACGAGTTCCAGTAAAATCCTTCCTGGCCTAAGTGATAGGATCAGGGGTCAGAATCGTGAGGAGTTGGAAGGGACCTTAACTATCACCTCGTCCCAACCCTGCTGCCGTGGGCAGAGACACCTCCTGACAGACCTGGCTGGCCAAGGCTTCATCCAGCATGGCCTTGAACTCTTCCAGGGATGGGGCATTCCCAACACCCTAGGCAAGCTCTTTCCATGGCTCACCACTCTCACAGTAAAGAATTTCTTCCCAATATCTAACCTAAATGTCCCCTTTTAGTTTTTACCCATCACGCCTTCTCCTGTCAGCACAGTTTCTGACAAAGAATCCCTCTCTGTATTCCCTGTAGAATCCCTTCAGATACTGGAAGGTTGCTATGAGGTCTCCACGCATTTCTCATTTTAACCTTAATTTCCCTGTACCATTCATTAGCATTCACAGTGTGGCAAGTGTTGTCTACATGCTTCACTTTCCCACTCAAAAGCAGCCAGCCTGTGCAAGCAGCAGAGCTTCAGACAGCAGCATAAATTGCCTGTAAAAACTGTATTTGCAAAGAAAAGTCTAGACATTTCATGGCTTTGTATTTTGTGAACAAAGTAGGAAAGATGTAGGTAAAAAATCACTAGTCTGTCACCACAGAACGTTGGTACTGTATGAGTAGAAACTGACATTAAATCTATTGCTTCTAAGACTATTTTTCTGATTTTATTTCCTAAATACTAATTTGGAGTTAATGCAAAAGTACTATAGGACTGGAAAACGGAAATGGAAATTAAAAAATTAAAAAATAATTTAAAAATATTTTTAAAATTAAAATAAAAATAAAATTAAAACAAATAAAAATAACAGGAAAGAAAAGGCAAAAAAGACAACTCTTCCAGCTAACCAGAGACTGTACTATATCAAAGCACAAGATATAGTGTTTAAAATACTTGAATAATTGATGGGCACACAATGACCATCCAAGTTGGAAGAGTGAGGATGTAACAGGACACTGCTCACCTAAAACTGTAGTGAGGGAAGAATCAAATCCTTTCCTTGGAGCAATAGTAAACACTGGATGTCTGTGCTCTTTGGGTGACTTTTACTCCATACATTGGTGGTGGCATAATTCGGCAGTAAATGCTTTTTACTCTTTAATATGAAGAAACAACCATCAACAAGGACAAAACTGAGCATTTTTGGCTGTTTTCCTCTTTTTTTGTTTCTAAGTAATCAAATTTCTAAACATCAGGAGCACTTCTTGCCCCAACAAGGGTCTCAGAATTTAGTTGTATCCAGACCTCAATCAAGCTGGTGCTTTACATATTGTCTCTAGGAGAAATGGATACTTAGCAGTAGTTACAGGGCTGTGCTGGGCACCTTTCTAATGGAAAAAAAATAAAATTAGTGTTTTGTTCCTAAAAGTGAGGCAGTAGTCTTTCAAAATCTCTTCCTGCACTGACACTTAGAGATCCATGGTGAGAAGCCTCTATACTTTGGTTTCATCATACCCCTCTCCATTTTTGATTTTCTTGGCTCTTTCTTTTTCTTCCTCCCATCTCAGATTTCCTGCCTGTTGGCTATAGCCACTTTTTTGGGGCTCAGACCCTCATTACAAGAGATAAGAACACAAGCACAACTCAAAGCATTAATTCAGAGTCTGACAGAATATTGACAGCCCTCAGCTACCTACAATGGATTAACATTCAAATTAATGTATAAACAGGTACAGTACAGAAAAAAAATAATAAAGCAATGGCCTGCAATATCATCTTGTGTTGAAGACCAATAAAGCTTAGCTAAGTCTAGCAAAAGATATGGGCATATGCAAACCATGGAAATGTTAGGGAAAATAGTTATTTCATCAATTGCTGATCAACAGCAAAACAACTGAAAGAGAAACAAGCCCAAAATAATGAGGGATGGGAGAGAGGGAAAGCTCAGATGCAAAGAGGAGATGGAGAAGAGAGGCAGCAGGAGCACAGGTGTTCTACAGAACACACACTTTGGGAAATGGAACAATTCAGGCTCCTTCTTAGTGGGACAACTCCACCAAAGCACAGGAAGCAACCCCTTAAACAGCCTGTACTGGAACAGCAGGTGCAGGTTCATGACTTACAAGCTGTTTCTGGATTTACTTTTAGAGACAGCTGCATGTGCAATCGAGCAGGAGTGTCACAGCCTCAACAGAATTTTGCATACCTTTTTATGTCCAAAGTTAGGTAAACATGGACTTTGGCAGCACAGCCAGCCTAAGGACTCCTTGCCATAGTGAGCTGCTTCTTTTATCCCTTCTGTTCAGCTGACACAACTGGTAAAGAAGTGTGGTTGCAAGTCAATGGACTGAATATATTTTGGGTAGCAATCACTTCAGAGATCTCTTTGAACCAAATAATTTAATCACTGATCTTGTTACCTGAATGGCTTTCTAAACCACTGCCTCAAACTGAGGGGAAGAAGAAGATTATTAGGTGAAAGCAAGCACAAGCCTCTAATGGATGGAGCCCCTTGAAAACAGAATTTCAGTCAAACCCCCTGCACTGTGGCACTACATTCAGAACACAAACTTCTTGGAGGCTATCCTGTCTGCAGAGAAAAGCTATTACAGTAAACAAAAAATCATTAATAAAGTTATTTTTAAAATAAACAGTAAACACTGCTACACCCAGTAAATATTAATATCCAATAAATGTTAGTTTTCATACAAAATGAAGTCAAGCATCATAAAAAGTATCCATTAAAAAAACCAAAATCTCCAAATTATACATTCTTTTGCTAAAAAAGAAATTGTTTTTTAAAGACAAAGTTAATGTTTTTCTTTTAATATAGATTTTTTCTATTTGTAAATAGAGACCTTTTTCACGATTCAGGATAAAATTTAGTCAGGCTCTTACATGTTTTCCTCCACTGATTTCTGAAAGATCACTACAAATTTGTATGTGCAGTATGGCATATATAGGAGAGGGAGAAAGTCAAGAGTTTTTTCCCATGATACTGTACCAGACACCCCCTTTCTATTTCTTAAAAACTAATTAAAATACCTTGTCTACTGGGAAAAGGACTAATTGGACTTATCTGCCCTCACTGTGCCATGTCACAAAGTGAAAAATCCTCACTAATTGTTCCTGAAACACCAATCTGAGAGAGATGGCATTAGATGATTCACAGAAGACAACCATCTCTGTAGATTAATTATTTTTATTTTGTTCAGGTTTGCTGATTTATTTTGAACTGGTCATGGGGTAGTTAATAAATGTCATTCGCTTCATTAAAAAACAAAGTTCTCATCTGCTGTAAATAGTAATCAAATTATATGTAAGAGAGCAAAAAAAATGCTGTTATAATGTCCTCTGCTTAGCATTAAAAACCACTCCTAGGAAATTAGGATTTAAAACTAATTTTCAAAGGAATTATGCCGAGATTCACTTCCCTGATAAGATGGAAAAACAGCCCTCCATAAACACCTTCACTGAACTCATGGCTGAGCCTGTGAGAGGCTGAGGGCCCAACACAGGAGTCACAGGGATGACAGAAGAACACTGAGCTAATCAGACTCTTAGGCTTTATTTGATGCCTTTCATTTGACAGTTCCACAACACAGGGCTTTAAAAGTTGAACTGAACTTAAAAATTTTCATTTCTCCTATCCTCACAATCTCACTAATTAATTAATGCATTTCTATCCCTGCAAACAGATTTGCCTTCTCCCTTCTACCAAAACAAATGCTTTAGACCACATGATTCACTATAAACAAGTTTGCTTATAGATAGGGTTTAAAAAATTACTGCTAATAATAGATTTTTAAGGTTTCCTTAAAATTAAGCTTCATGTGACTAACTTAGGAGAGGGTGACTATCACATGATATAGATTTTGATTCCTCTGGGGCAATCAGTACAGAATAGATCTACTTCACTGTGCAACTCTGAACATTCTCCAAGTCTCATCTAACGCTACTAGAAAGACAGAACCAAGAAAAAATTATTTGTGCTGAGCATGTATCCTTTTTCTTTGCTGTATTGGAGGAGCTACTTGTTAAAAAAAAAACAACAAACAAACCTACAATTTGTTGTCTTTTATCCCTTGTCTTGCTGCATGCCCTTCTAGTGGGTGCAGACATTGTGCAAACTGAAGGTTCCCAATCCCACTAAAGGTGAGAGCTGGGTGTCCATTGTATTGCCTGGGGAGCAGCACAGGTGCTTGCACCTGGGTAGAGGTGAGCCACAAGACATAATTCAGAGTCAGTCTTAATTAATCTCTTATTTTCTCTTAAAAGAAGCAGTTTAACCCTCATGGGTCAAATATGTTTTACTGCCAAGGTAAACCACTTTCACCAGACGACTGACAAAACATTTCTAACTCTTATGACTAACATAAAAGACTTCCCAAAGCAAGGGACACTTCTCAGTTGCTTTGGCATAACTGAAGAGTGAATTCTTTGACAAAGAAAGAAAACCACCTGAGGCTGGACAGAACAGCAGAATCGTCCCCTCATTTTGAGTACAATAATGGCTTGAGACCACTTTCCTTCAGCCTCAGCCTGGTGAAATTTCCCACTCTGCTTTAGCTTCCCTGTTGCCATTGAAAAATGCACTTGTGATTATAGTGTCCCTTTTTGGTGGGATTTTTTCATGTACATATAGTGTTCAAATTTTTAAATGCAGAATGTTAATGGTAGTAGTAAGTATTATGAAATAGGAATAAACTTGTTCTTACCTCTTTGCTCAAGGTTGACCTCATACCTTAAATGCTTGTTTTCAGACTCTAAACATAGAGAGAGAACACTTAAAAAAAAATAAAGAGTGACTACATTTGATGAAAAAAAAATTACCATCATATAAAAAGAGAAAACAGAAGCAAGATGACATTCTCACAGTGGATTTCTAGGTAGCTGGGTTCATTTTATGAACTGGAAAATAAAAATTAAATCAATTAAATCAAAGACAGGTGCTAAAATGCTAAGCTATGTAGTACAAGCAGTAAAATAATCCAATAGAAAAACAATGTACTCGCTGTACAACTTTAATATTTTGCCTTAAGAAAGGAATGTTAATACTGACATTTTACTAGTTCTGCTTAGCATCTCAGGATTTACAGGTAGCCAGCTTACATGGGATAAAGACAAAGCCTAGATATTAAACTAGAAAGAAACAAAAATCTTGCAATAAGTGAGCATGAACCTGACATGAGCACAAGATTAAGAGCATGTGCCTTCTGTCTTTGGGAGGAGTCTCTTCCATCATCTAATCTCTAATATAAATCTCAATTAATGCAAATATGGCACACAGCTTTCCTCCTATTTTTCTAATCTTAGCAGTAACTCATTTAGGTGAATTCTACTCTTCTGTAAATTCTGCCTCTCAGCTGAAAAGTTAACTGGTTCCTTAGGTTCTCTTCCATGATGACTTTTTTTATTATTCTGCACTTCATAGATTTATTTTGTCCTAAACTAGGCTAAAGCATTATAAAGCATAACATAAAGTGTGCATTTCAAGAAGAGCAAATAAAGGAGTCTATCAGCATTCCTACTTCCACCAGCTTTCTTTGAAGGCCCTATTCACTCTCTAGTCTGTCTGTTTGTACAAAAAGGTTGATTAGAAGCTTTTTTAATATATTGTTATCACCATCTCATCTTTTTTTTTAATAGAGATATCTATATTAAAAAAAATTAAATAAAACTAGCTTTTGAGAAACGTGTTCCCTGCTACTGTAACTCCTCACAACCTCTAAGACACTAATCTCAAACTGAATCAAACGTGACAGACACCACCATTTCTCAGGTCTTTACGTCCCCAAGAAGACTTTTAACAGTGCACAGAGGCAAGAAAGCAAACACATTTTGATAGGACTTCCATGCTTTTAGTCCCTAAGGAAAAAATAAGATTACATACCTAGAAAACAGAATATCTCCCTAGAACTGCCTTCCTAGTTTTTTGACTTTACAGGTTTACTGGCTGGATGGTGAAGTCAAAATTTATTTATCTTCTGGTTTTCAACTGGCAGCCTGGAAAGGGGAGCTGGGATGGGAACCAAAGGTGATATAAGAATAATCTTAAGAGTATGACTCACAACATAAAGTGAATGGGGGATGAGCAAAGAACATTAAGCAAACCCAGGTTCCCTAAAAATGTGGCTGCTCTCATCTCTTGTTAGTTTCAACAACAACTGAGGGGGCTTAGGCCTTGGAATAGTATCTCAGCTGTCTTTAGGACCTAGAGAACAAAGCAGTACCATAAAAAAAGGTAAAAACAGAGTGAGAAAAAGCAAGAGAATAATTCCTTCTCCACAAAATCAGTCTTGTTTTTTTTTAAAACAACCACCCCAAAGAAACACCCCAAGGCAGATCAAAATAATTTAATATTAAGCATATACTGCAAATTGGTGCTATTTGTCAGCCTCGGGGCATCTTTACACCTAATGGCCAAAAAAAGCCTTTGAGTATTTATGGACAGGCTTGAAAGGTCTCAGAAAATCTTCAGGATCTTATTCAAAGTACAAGGATTTTTCTTGGTGTAAATTCACTTGGCATAATTCCCTATTGACTGATACTTATCTATCATTCACTGAAAAATCAGCCAAGTCAAATCCCCCAGTATTGCTGCTGGCTGTGTCAGATGGGCCACTGGACCATCAGACTTGATCTTCTTTTATGTTTGTTGGGACTTAGAGGGCCTACAATGTTTTACAGAGTTCTGCCTTCCTCTGGAGGAATTATCACTGAAAAACAATCAAGTCTCACATGTGACCTGTGAAACCACTGTCCTAGTATCCTAAAGATACGAATGTATATTTGATAAAAGATATAAATTTGTATTCTAAAGATACAAATGCATAACCTCGTGGTTCACAGCTAGAGCAGCCATTACTAGCAGACTTGGTTACCAGCGAATTTTCTCAATTATCTGGGTTCATTTCCCAGACATATATGAGACTAATTCCTTTGTCCTCTCTCATGGAACTTTATTTATGCAAACGAAATGTAACTGGCAGGATTATCAAGTCACAGATTTCAATGAAAACTTCTTTTTTTTTTTGAGGGAAAGCAGAAGTATATGCTCATTTGTGACACGTCTCAGTTTTTGCTCATGTACCACACTCTGCTGGTTCATCTCTAAATAAACACAGCAAGGATTGAGCAACACCTTCAGTTTAGCTGTAGGTGTAATTGCAATTGGAGATGGTAGCATTAATATTCAGGGGATAATTCTGGAGAAAAAATGGATACCTTAGAAGCTGTTTTTGTCAAAACATGTTAGTTGCTTGAGATGACCCAGAACAGCTGAAATACCTGCAAGAAACTCACCTCCACTACAGAGTTTGAATGTATCAGTAACACACAGGTCAGAAGGACAGGTGTCAGCTTTCTGGAAAGGAAACATTGCACGTCTTATGGGAGCAAGAGAGGTGACCCAACCTGCACACTGGTGGAATAAGGCATCTCATGGGTCCTGCTTTCTTATGTTCCATCTGCCAGTGTTCTATTTCAGGTGAAACTTCTTTAACTTGGTTTCATTATATATTAATATCTATATATCTATATAAACTTTTGTATAGAACTTCTAGACATGCATGCACACATATACAGAAAGTCTTAGAAACCAAAAAAAACCCAAAAAACCCTACACCCTACCCAAAGCTCTCTTTCTCTTGGGTGTATACCAAGAAATCTCTGCCAAAAAGAAATATATTCAATGCTAGAGTTAATATAATCAAAGGCAAAATTCCGAGAGCTGCATGCTAACACAGTAATACAGTAGATTAAAAAAGAGAGATTACTATCTTTAAAATTATTTTCCATACTACTCACTGTTAATGCAAGACACTGACCACACTGCAAAGCCATTTAGCTTTTAGATCACATGAGATAGATAATCTGGGGAACAAGATTACCCACAACTGCATTCCTTGTTTTGTGGGGAAGCAATCACTTTGTAGATGAGACTTCCCAAGAAATACTACTGCCCATTGAGAAACAAACAAGTAGAAGACAGAGATGCTGAGAGTCTGGAGATAATATCCCAATTATCACATCTGCTATGCCAATACACTTCTTTCAGCATCAGCATTATTTTTTCTCAAAGGTTCAGTGTTATTCTATGGAAAACAGTAGGGGCTATGACTTTTCCAGCAGCAAAATTTGTGTCCTGAGTAGCAAAAAGTGTAGGCTAGAAACAAAGACCAAGATCATGCAAAAGCTGATGAGCTACTGTAAATAGGAGCTCAAGGACAAGGTGGATTTATGCCCATCAGTGCTGCAAAGTGACTGAAAAATGCAAAAATTGAAATGATAGATTTCGTATTAGGTCAATTTTCTTATTTATTTTTAAACTTAAAACTTCAGCAGCTCAAAAGTTTGGTGACTAAAGGAGTGTTTGGATTACTCCTCCACAGACAGCTCCTTCCTGGTGAACTATCTCTAATGATACTAAAATCAAGTATGGCACATTTCTTTGAGGTTTAAGGAGAGAAAAGCATGGGTGAGAGGCAACCCCGCACTAGTCCTTAAGTTCTTGCATCACAGTATGTGATGTGTGCTCACATTCTCCTAAAACCAAAAGCAGTCAGGAGTTTTCCCTTAGTTTATCTGTTTGCAAACATTTGCAATACATAGGCAATTGTTCTGGAAATTATTACAAAACAAAAATTAAATCCAAAGGATGTGAAGAATGTGGGCCTGATATTTCTGGGTCTGAGAGATTTTAGCCTGCTAGCCTGCTAACTTTCTCCCCAGTCAGAAATTCTTAAGAAAGCTTCTCCTCAAAACAAATCCTGGCACACAACTCTCCTTTCTCAAAATAATCTTTCTCCAGGTGGTGTTTTGCTTTTCTAGTTCTCAAAACATTTGAGCTGTTTCTCTGGTTTAACCAATGGGATTAGAGAGGTGTCGTTCCTGTTCACCAATCATGTTAAGTCTGTATAAGAACACCTTATAAAAAGGTAGTAAGAATTAAAACAATAAAGCTTTTCTATGCTCTTTGCCTTCTGAAATATTTGGAATCTCTCATCTTTTTTCGTGTCCTACAACGACAGAAGAGTTTTAATAATATCAACTAGGACTGCTTGGCTTTTACTAAAAAGCTCCTATTTCTCTGTGGCTTTAAAATGGAGTTTGGCTTTCCTAGTTTCCTTTTTACACACTGCTATTTATGAATTTGATGTGGTAGTTGGTTTGACAGATGATAGGACTGCTTGCAACTTACTCACGTTTGAATCCCTATGTGAAAACTTCTTTTTTTAAGCAGTAACCCCATCTCTTTTTTAATGAAAGCAGAACTATTCTAGCTTTATTTCCTTTAATTAATCTTCCTTAACCATATGGCAGCAGCGGAATTATTGTAAATGACCTCTAAACTCTCCGTATATATTAACGCCTTAAGCCAATCTTGTTGTGTTTTAAATTTAGCCCCGTTTCTCTATTAAAAGTACGACCATTGTAAAATTATTTTAGATCACTACAAGCACTGCTGGAAGCCTGTGCGCGCGCGCGCGTCCGCCTGGGAACGGCGGGGCCGAGGCCAGAGCCGGGATTGCGTATTTCTCCTCCAAAGGAGAATGCAGGCAGCGGGAAAGATGTAGCACGGTATGTTCCTGTCAGAGATCACACACAAACTGCCTAAAACACGGCTCACGGTCCTCCCACAATGAGATATTTTTGCCACCCCTAATGACGCCAGGCAGGTGTTTACAGTTATGATGTATGTCCGTCTAAAGTTGGAACGGAGCACGGACACAAAATAGCAGTGCTTGACGCACTAGACCGTGACATACTGTACGCGCTGCAATTAAAATAAACTCTACTCCTGATCTTTATCTTTTTTTCTCCTCATGAGGAAACAAGAAAAGCTATGAAGATCCATTCTGGTTTGTGGAAAGCTGGGCGCTATTCTGAGAAGTGTAAAAAAATAGTTTGCAGAGTGAGCTAAAATTCTCTAAACCACCTTTTTAGCCTTGGCTCACTCTTTGCCAGGTGATTTCAGAGAAGGAGGAAGGAAGGGAGCTTTCCATCTGTTGAGGTGTTAGGATTCTAAACTTGTTCCTGAGTTAATTTTGACTCTTTAAAGTGTGAGATAAGTTAATATACTCTAAACCAATATATCGTGTCAATCAACAGTGCTTTTCTCAATACGAGCCCACTCACTTCCGCTGCCTGCTTACAGGCTCTAGAGGCTTCTAGCTCTAAAACTGTGCTTCCCTCAAGAAATGAAATGTTGGAGTGGTATCAACAAATCATAGATGTCTCTAATAAAATTAACATGGATGGTGTGAATGGAAATAGAGAGGTTGACTCTGTTTATTCCCCTTGTGTTTATGCAACATTTTTCCTAAATACTTGCAAACATTCAGAAATATGAAATAACACTTATTAAAAGAAAATGTAAACGAAAAAATATTGTGAAGAAACATTAACTATTTATAAAATAGTTACATCCCAATACTAAAATTATATTTACTTACATAGATACATCCCAAAATACCTTTTTTCAGCATCTCTTTCCAGTCTCTTTGAACCAGGCATAGAAGTCTGTGAAGTATATTAACTTTGTCAGAGACTGGAAATCCAAAATATTTGGAACATTATATTATCTTCTGGTCAGAATGGTCAGAATATATGAACAAATTACTAAATCTAAGCATGCCTTAGTACAATGTATTTTCCTGAGGAACTGAAGATAACAGTGTTCATACAATAATTGCCTCTGTGTTATGCTCTAAGAATCTAGAAGCTTACAGGAAGCTGGAAGTTGTGTCAGGACCATCAGGTTCAGTAGGTAATTCAGAAAATATAGTCCAATAATTTGCCTAATCCCATTATATATTTGTTCTCTACAACACCCTCTGGTAATGTGTTCTACAAGTATGAATAGTGCAAAAATTAATTTCTTCATTACCTAAAAACTTATTTACAAGCTAAAAATTTTGTCCAGTATATCAGTTTGTATATTTACATATCCCTCTATTTTCTCTTTTCCAAGCTGCAAAAAAATAATTCAGTTCACATCACAATCCATATTAAAGATATTCCATGCTTTTGATCTATCAAGGACTTTCTAGTTTACTAGATTCTTTTTTAACATTAATCAAGAAAAATTGCACAATATATTCAAAATTGAAATTTACAAAATTACACAACTTTACAAAGAGATTTATCCAGCACCACAAATTAATTTACCGATTTGCTTTAAATTCTTCTGCTAATAATAACAACTAATATTCTGCTTGCTTTTTTACCACTGATGAATATTGGGCTAATTTTTCAGAGATAGACTCATAATTGTTCCCAGCAGGAATTACCCGAGACTCTCTAGGGTGGAACCAGGAAGTGATCATTAGTAACAACAGCATCACACCAGAGAACATCTAGTTTATTAACTGAAGTGTCAGCTGAACTATTCAAATAGCTGAAGAAAAACAACACTCTCCACTAAATATTGGTCTCTCACTTGTCCCTTCCCTGTGTCTTAACAAAAAAAGTAAAACAGCAAGACAAAACCAACATTTCTCCCATCACCTACCCAGCCCACCCCACTCTCCCCCCCTAGAAAACCAAGCAACTCTAACACTAATTTCAATAGGAGCCTCTGATGCAGCAACATCTTGGGGACATATCTAACTTTCAGGATGAGTCACATCCCTGTGACTCAGAATCAATAGTAATTTTAATGTGCAAAAAAGAAAAAACTAAGATGGCTCAGGATCCTTACTTAGTTAGCATCCTGTTCCAGTAGATACTGTCTCATGGTTTTACCAGTGGAATGAGCAGAAGCTCAACAGCCTTGATAAAATTATCACGGGAGAGAACTTTCCCCCATGGCACCTATGGATTCCTGAAACTGTGGAAATTCATCCTGACAAAATATACTCAAAGATCAGCAGACTCCATACTGCCACCAAGAAAATAGCGTAGATTCTTTCTTATTTTGATTGAAATGAAACAGTACCCTAAAACAACTGGAAATAATCGTACAAGTTTGCCCTATTTCCTTTTGTTACTTTCCACTAAACATGTACCTCTAAAATGTCAGCTTGTCCTCTGTTTAACGTAACATATATATGAGGAAAAATTTGTGTCCAGGTACCCATTCTGTCTAACACTAATTTTTCCACCGTTGAGAATCCTGTGCTAAAAATCTTGTTGTATTTTCTCTGGTGCATTTAGCATGAGACCAAAAGTTAGACCAAAGTATGCAAATTTATGTTGCTGTTTACTTCAGGTTTTAAAATGGTCACCAACTCCTTCCTTCACAAACAAAATACAAGAAATCCCACATAATCCCCAGAGATTAGGTTGGGTTTCTGTTGGAAATAAACCAATATGAAGTTGATAGTGGTGACTGGCTAACCCTAAGTATTATCAATCTGAAACTGAAGGATGAAAAGGAAAAGTTATTGGAACCCAAAAAGAAAAAAATCCTAATTAATGCTAGTTTCCAGGGAGATCTGAAAATTGAGGTTTTTTTAGAATCAAGACATATTATTTAGAATTAATTTATTTAGCACTTTAGAATTTCATTTTGCTTATATTTATTAAAAATGGAGAAACTTATATGCACATAAATGTATTAATAGAAAATACTACATCTTTATTTTGATGAAGGGAACTAAGCATAGCGGTGTGACCTAAAGACAGGAGTTTAATAACAAAGCAATAATAATAATGGTAGTAATAATACTAATAATATTGGCAAGAGAGGGGAGGAAAGAAAATCCTCCCAAGAACAAAACCCCTTCCATCCACAGACTACTGCACCAGACGCACCAAGCTTCTTTAAAGATATCAAGGAGAACATGAGCCTGCTCAGCTGACAGTTTCTTAGACTGGAGAGTTTCCAGATGTCCACAAGCTGCTGCATTTTGTCTGTGCTAGGAAGGAAATGCCAGAGGAGGAAGGCTGTGGTGCGAGACACACATCACTACCACGGTGATGCTCTCACAACCCAGGAGATTCCAGACGTTTACCCCCAGCATTTCATGCCCAACAGCTAATCTAGCCTCAGGGGGTCCTGGAGCAATGCAGGGAGTTGGATTAGCTCCTTCACACAGCTGTAAAACTTCACGGCCCAGAAAATGTTGAAAGACAGAGAAGCGATTTTCAGTTCCGTAAATGTCCCTATAACAAGAGCCATCCAGGGATCTGGAGGATTTCACTTTCTTCACAGCCATCCTGGAGTGACAAGGGAAGCCAAGGGGACCCTTTCATATTTCAGATGCCAAACACGGCCCAGATTCCTTCACAAGCAGCCGTCAGGCCAGATTTCATTGCCTTCAGCCTTCAAATTCAGGGAGGCAAACTAGGAATTCAGTAAACATATCAGGTGGAAGAGATACAAAAATCAACCATCACAATATTGCTGTTGGTGTGGTTGCACTTTTTAGTGCTAAAGCATAACACTCAGAACTCCCATACTCACCAACAATTTTGCCCTTTTGTAGAATAGTTTCTTAATTTGTCTCATGCAGAACTCACACAGTATTGGTCTTGTACTGCTAACTTCAATTACAAGTTCAGGGAGATGTAAACTGAGGTCAAGAAAGGAGAATTTTATTGTCAGTTTTATCTAACAGCCTGTTTCTTGGCTGTCTGAATGTGCATATACATATAATTGTATAATATGTATATCTCTTATAGGTCCTTTTGCATTTCCATTACTTATAATCTACTGCAAATTTCAGATTGACTGCTAAACTGTGTTAAACTCATAAATTCTGAGGAAGGCTTTGGTTCTCAACTATCCCTAGCTGTGTGATCCAGATGTTTTTCTGACTAAAAGCAATTCTGATCATTCATACTCAAAAATTTTCCCCTTACCATTGAGTTGTGTGTTTCTCTCATTAATATTTAAATATGCCTTGCCACAAGCATGGGGAGCAAACAAAAACAAAAGCTTTAACCATTTAAATAAAGCCTCATAAAAATAACTTCAGTTATTTTGTAATAGGAAAACACTAACACTCTGATATTCCCTCTCCCTCCCTCACACACACAGAGTACACCTCTTAAAGCAATATCACAGGAAAATAAAATTTTAAAAAGCTATCAAGGATGAAAATTATGACGTTTCATAATCAGAAAATTATTTTTAGGTGTTTAAATAATTCTAGACATAGTCTTCCCTGTAATTTTTTTTTTAATTCAAGAACCGATGTTACAAAGGTAAGTTTTTTTCACAACCTCTTGCTGTAAGAATTCTACAAATGATTCCTCAAATCCTGAAATGCTTTGCAAATTGAAAAGCTGGATCAGAAAATACACAATAAACTGTTCCATTTATGGAATAGAGAGGGATAAAGCATCATAGCAATAATAGAAATAAAACCTGAAGCTACATTAACTGCACCTTATGCTCATAAATGGAGCTTGTACCTTCAAGAACTTCAGCATGAGCAGTAGGTGCAAGCACACAGAATAAATACATTTTCATATACAGTACTTGAGCGATTCACTGCCTCAATTCCCTCACTTATTTCAAATTAAATCTGGGAAATGCCACTGAAATGCATAAAAGGCTGATCACAGACAACAAAAACCAGCCCTACTACATAACATTAAAAAATGTGTGGCCATAAGATCACTCCAAAGTAACATGGTCAAGCAAACCAAAGCAACAGTGTCAGTTCAAACATAAATTTCCTTAAATCTGACAGTCTGTATGGGGCATTCAAAGCACCAGAGACAGCATCTGACTCTCACACTCTCTCTCTCTCTCAGACAGAGTCCAGCTGGTTGTGGGTTTTCCTTTGTAATAAAAATTCCATTGGCTTTGTGTTTGAACATGGACATTCATCTAATTTTGTTGCCATTTGCCCACTTGTTAAAATTAATAATTAAAATGCCCCAAACAACTTATAATCTCAAAAGAGCTCAACATTTTTCTTCTTTGCCTTTAAAATGTAGTAAGTATTTTCTATTCCCTTGACTTCAAAGGATGACAAATTAAAGATTAATACAGTGATGGACTATTTGATATTCACTATTTTTAGTTGCATGCATACGAGTTCAAAGGTGACATCCTTTGCTTTTGAAATCTAAGCACTTGAGAATTTCTGAAAGAAAATTAGAGTAATTATTACATTATCTTCCAGCACTCAGGCATAGGAGGAGCAGAGTTCATTAACGAAGTGACTCAGTATAGTAATTAATTAATTTCAAGTCAACATTGCAGGACTTGTGCTATGTGCCATATTAGCAAATACATATAACTATCTCTTTGCTTATCTATAAAAAATTTGCATAAAGTAAGACATGAGATAAACCCATTCTATTAAAACAATTAAACAGGTTACTTAGAGTGTCTCTCAGATGTATTTGTGATATAGTTTAATGTGTTTAATCCAACAGCACCTCGAATCAAGGGAGAAATATTCCTACAACCATAAGTGATTTAATTCCTGAAGTTTTGGAAGGGATTAAGCACCAGACCATACAACTCATTTCACCAGAAGCTGCATTTTATAAAAGAATATATGATGCTATAGAAATGAATTTTACTCTTTAGCAAATTATTTGCACATCTGCTGTTTGCATCACAATGGGATAAGTATCTTTGTTACTAAAAACATCTTGATTAAAACAATTATTTCGACGACCACAGGTCACACTAAGGGTTGATCTATCTGGTGAAGCAGAGTTGACACAGTGAGGAAAAATTTTCACAGCGCTGTCATTATGTGCAAATATCCCTGGAGAACAGACAGGTTATCTCTGTAAAATTAATGTTTTTTTCAGCCCTCAAAGATATGCTCTGGTGAGGCTACAGAGGGTGATGGAAAAACCTCACTTGTTCCTCAGGGTAGAATTCAGGATACAGGAGACATTTCTTTGACAGGTTCACTCAGGCAATGCAGCCCTCAGCTTGCTCCCTGTGAACCACCCAGCTCCTACTACACCACGGAGCATCTGCCAAGAAAATACAGTTACACTCCATCAAATCCTGAGGCTGATCTGAAAATCACACCTAAAAGAGGTAGAGTTAGTAGAACAGAGCAATCAATAAGCATTAAGAGGTGAAAGCTGTGGGGTAGGTCCAGGACTTGGTGAATGTCCTTTTTACTCTAGTCTCTTCCACAGGCTCCGTAGAGGATGTGAAATAAACAGCAATTTAATCTTAATCTTGCACTTAAAGGCAGGAAAGGAAAACCTGGAGCTAAGTAAAAGAGCAGTCATTTATCCTGGGCATTTTGATACAAGTCCCCTTAGCTCTGAGACCAGAGATGAAGATTAGATAAACAGTATGTCTATGCTATTTTTTTAAAGATTTTCTCCAATGCTTTGTTCCAGCTATTAAATGAGGACACTCTAGGAAATCCATGCCAGTGATATTGGACAAGCAGCCACATAATCCAGCTGAGCCTGTACTGCAGTGAACTCTTACCTAGAGTTAGACCTCAATTACACACTCTCTAAAGCAGGGGGAAGTGGGAAATCAAATAAATTTCACCATGAAAAAGTCAGACAAACATTTGAAAACTTCAGAGACCCACGGTGTTACTTCTGCAGCCTTCTGCCACTTCATAGGTGGCTCTTAAATACTGCTTGGCTGGGTTTAATCTCTAGGAAAAGGTTTCTTTGCTGTGAAATTTGCCACATAAATTTTTGAACAGTTATCAGTAGATTCAAATAATAAAAAACTCTCCTAGTTAGTTCAATTTCAGTATAGCTATAAAAGTATTGTATAAATATAAGAACATTTAGAAGTCTCCCGTTATGTCCCTCGTTCATGATCTTTAAATTATTGTTCCAAGCTTCCTTAGATTTAAGTGGCAATCTCAAGAATAGCACATCTGTTCCTCTATTTTAGCCACTTGCATAACTAAAAAGGGAAGTGTCTGTTTACTTTGGCATTTGTCATGAAGCATCATAAAATATCTGATTTTTTTTATACCCATAATTCCCACAAACAGGACATCAATTTTTTTTTAGAACTTCAGTCTAGCCTAACTGATCCATTAACTACTGAAACATTTTCTGTGTTACAAATACGTGTCAAGAAGCCAAAATACTCCTGAAATATAGAGAATTTTGAGAACATACATATTGCTATAATAAAGTTAGCATTCTGCCCGTGTGCATTTGCTCATATGATCCCATCCCTTACTGACAGGCAGCAGTTTGAGAGAACACTGAATGAATAACAGCCTGTCCAAAGACTCTTGGGCTTCCCAGTAAGATTTCCAGCTATCTAGTGAGAAAACTTAGAATCTATTTTTATGATCAGTATTGATCTTTACTGCAACCCTCTGATTTCAGAAAATATCCAAGGTATGTGGAAGTAAACTGAAAACTTCAAAATCATTCATGATGTCATAGCAAAGCCTTTTTCTCTTTTCCTACTGAGTAACGTGCAGTACTATACCCTGTAAATGCTTTGTCTACCTATTTGTCTGATAATAGCTACATTTTAAAGTGGAATATCTTATTTGTGACAGCCATTCTGCTCTGTGATAAACCTGCTGGTGATTCTATGTTTCTACACATTGATCTAAACTTTTTCTTAAAAGTTCTCTTATTATATGCTGTATGGATTAATTTTTACCCATCAGTCATCTCACTCAAATAATTTCTTTTTTTTTTTCTCAGTTTGAATGAGGGAAGAAACATGCTTCAGAAAGAGATGCTTGTTTATAATGTGTTTTTGTTTAGCTTTTGGCGCAAGAGCACCTCTTGACAAAACCACATCTCCCTGCACTTCAAAAATAAACATAAGAGCAAACCTGACTGAGGTAAGCCAAACCCAACACATTGTTCTTCAAAGACAAGGAGCCAAAACCAGCTTTAAAATACTACAAATGCCCGCCTCACATTAGAACCCTAAAAAGCACATACAATGCAGGAAAGATAGTGCCTGCAGAACACAAGAAACACGCAGCAGTGAAGCTTCCAAGTGGGAGAATGGTGGATAGAGGAACAGTGAGTGGCCTGAAGAGTGATGGAAGGAAATCTGTTGAGGTTTTGTTCCCTCTCCGGGCAAGGCTCACTAGATGGCACTGTGAGACATCCAGAGAAGGCGCTGGAGGGGTGGTTACCCTCGGTGTACGAGCCAGGGTGCACTTCTGGGGGAAAGAAAAGCCGCTCTTCTGCAGCTCCTCCTTGGCTTTTGTCTTTCTGGGATGCTTGCTGAACTGTAAATGCTTTAAGGTGTTAATAGTTTAAGCAGATAGGCTCTCTGGGAACAGCAAGGTGCTTTAGGCAGAACATCCGAGTGCAGACATTGTCTGGATGCTGTAAATAGGACAAGTGGCATCAAGAATACACCAAGCATTATTTTCCATTCACATGCAAGGTTCTTCTATCAGTTGCTGTACTTACTTTTCTAATTTTTCACGTGGTACATGTTTTAAATTTACTTACATTCTATTTCAGGCGTGTCAACGTCCACAGGTAATTTTTGAGAGGCTTATTTGCTCGTCTGGGCAATGATAGGTAGGAACTGCCAAGAAATTCAGAATTCAAGCTAAGCAGTTATGATAACATTTCTTTGGGACAGCCCAACAGAGTGTTCCTCCCCGAGGCTTTCACACTGCAAAGCTGTGGAGCCTGACTTCTGTACAGAATATCAGGATGCTCCACGCAGTCTCCCCTCCCATGGGAGAGTGTAGTGGAGAGAATATGAAGCACATCATCTCTGCAATTCCTTGAAACACTGCTTTAGACTGATGCAAACAGACAGATGCAAGCAGGTTTTAAAGGTGCAGAGCACGTTATTATTAAAGCAGGCAAAAATTATGGCAGTGCTCTAAAAATGAGTGGAAGCTGGATAAAGCATCCTAACACAAACTTGGCTATATTCAGGAGCATCAAATCACTGTCTGTGAGGCTGAGGGCGTGGGGGAAGTATTCTGGCAGAAAGAACTATTATAAGAAAAAAGACAATGCCACTTAAAATGGATCTATTACCTGGCACAAAGTATAGAATGACAAATCCAGAATATTGCCAAGAATAACAAATCCAGAAACGTTGAATAAGCTGCTTATTTATATGCGACCAAATGATTTGGAAAAAGAGGAATAGGCTTTGATCCCGCTCTGTTTTCCTTTGTTTAAATAGATCTCTCTGTTGAGATTGGTTCTGTTATTACAAAGCATGAGGAATTTAAGCAGATGAGATGCTTACCTGATTTTCTTACCTGAGATGTTTGAGTCCACGATTACACCAACCCCTGGGGAACATGAGGACAGACAAGCAGGTCTCTAGTTTGAGTAGGCTGCACACTGCATCATTTTGAATTCTGTCTGTAGAGGGAAGACCAACAAAAGCAATAATTTATATTAAAATTTTGTATAAAGAGAGATCTGCTGGGTCACCTGTGTCCTTATGTCACCAAAGGAAAAACCTTACTCTTCCTCTCTCTTCCACTGCTGCTAGTTGTCAAAAATGACACCATTTTCCTGTGATGATGATGAAAATGGAATGCATCGTCTCACAAGTGATAAAGAAGAAAATAACAAACCTTCTTTGGCAATTGCAGAAAAAAAATATGGAAGAATAAAGGAGCATCAAAGCTTAGGTAAATGTTTTGAAAAAAATTTGAGGATTATAATCAGATTTCCAAGTTCACTGAGAAATTCCTAAGTTTGTTAGTATAAATTGTTTTGTAGCTTCAATTCCACCCAGGAAAATTAGAGACTTTGAACACCCATTAAAGTTGACTTCTAATATAAAACAAGCAGAAGATATTTCAAGACATCCATGAGAGGAAAGAAACATTATTTTGACACTGCAGTCCAGTCACTACTACTCTAAACTCTTGTTCTGACTAAATAAACACACTGTTTTTTAAAGTATTTTATTTCCCATTCTCCAAATATTTTTTTGGTTGTATTTTTGGGTTTGTTTTTTTTTTTTTTTGATAATTCTGTTCTTCAAATAAATACCCATGAAATTCCTGATTCAATCACATTCACCTCTCAGTCATTCTCTTCTCAAACTGAACTCCTGGTTTTCCCACAAAAACAGATCCAGAAGCTTCTCCACAGAAGATTTAATTCTTGTGGATAACCACAAAAAAAAACAAAAACAAAAAAACCCACCACAAACAAACAGAAGTGTAAATAAAAAATAAAAACAACTTAATTTGAACATACACACTGCTGATCTCTGTTGGGGAAAAGGAAGATCATGGCCACAGGAGCACAGTGTAAGGTAAGCCCTGATGTAACCCAAACAAGTAATCCCACTGCACAGGCTCCAATAACAAAGAGCAACACAAATATCACTTTATACACCTTTGAGGGCTTTGTCCAGTACATGGATCTGCTATTATGTGAACTCCTCCAAGAATAAAAATAAGAACATCTAGGCTCTATCCACCTTAATTAATGTTTTCTCCTTTCCATAGGACAGGCCAGTGAATGCTAAGATTGTTAGGGGACATTCAGCATAGGTAGCTAGATAAATAAAAGAGATCTTTTATTGCATGACATGAAGATCCACCATGGCTTTG
This sequence comes from Nicator chloris, assembly GCA_013400495.1. Classification (NCBI taxonomy): domain Eukaryota; kingdom Metazoa; phylum Chordata; class Aves; order Passeriformes; family Pycnonotidae; genus Nicator; species Nicator chloris. Next base: position 41,532 of record WAAE01026180.1, read on the forward strand.
CAAATTGCAAATATGTAAACAAATAGAGACATATAAACTGCTTTTAGTTTATTTTTGAGTCCAAGCTACTGACAAATAGTCTGGCTCCAAAGACAAAAAATTCAAGTCAGCTCCTTGAAACAAAGAGTTATGAGGAAGGAAATACATAAAAGTTCAACTGAGAAAGGTGTATTTAAAACTATTTAACATTTTTGTGCCAAATTGTCTCTTTAATATAATGCTTTGTAAGAAACAAACAGGTAAATAGACAAATCCACAAGGAAAGTTGCTACATCTCAATTTGTTAGAACTCAATACATAATAAAACATCTACAAAATTATCAAATTCTGTCGACTACAACTAATGCTTTCCTTAATAAGAGAGTGTGGATTTTTTCCTAAATTGCATAAAAAATTAAGACAATTTGCCAGTACACATAGTGGTTTTGATCAATCAGAACACAACACATTGATGCAAATATCACAGCAGCCTCTCCTTCTATCTAATTATAAAGAAAGAGAACACGTGCAAGGAAACCTTTAGTTTTTCTCAAATTTTTAACAATCCCATTTCCCTCAGCAAAGTCCTTTTAAATTTATACCCATGTAAGAGGGGAAAATGGGACAAACAGGTATTTGTTCCCTAAAATTGACAAAAGTCAGAGAAGGGGGTCTATCACCTTTAACTGGCACAAACTGATTTAAGCTGCTGGCACTGAAATCAGAAACAGATTTACAAGATTTATTTTTAAGACATTAATATTTTAATATATTAATACATTAGTATTTTTAATGTTGAACAAAGAATATCTCCAAGCACACTGCTCTGACTGGGTACAAGCAACAGATGATAACACTTCAGGAAGAAAAAAAAAATCAAGGTTTTCCCTAATAAATGGAGACTTGTGTTTTGCACTTCCAAGCAATTCTTGAACACTTGAGAATTTGAGGGAGAAGTAGGGAGAAGGCCCTTTCCTTTCCAACAGTGCACCTAAAGGAGAGTGTGCACCAAAATAAATGGATACATTCCCTTTTGTATTTATTCTGAAGTTGTAACAATTTTCATTCAGTTCATGAAAAAAAAAACCACTGAAGAGACAGAATGCATCAAAAACAGAAGAGACAGAATGGATTCAAAAAGAAAAGGTTATGAAGAAAACCTCAGAGGCTGAGAAGAGTGAAAAATAAAAAAAATAAACAGTTGGTATAAATTGTCACAGCACTTTTGACATCAACTAAAATGCAGTCATTTTCCCAGATTAATAAACTCATCAATTGCTATAATTTGGGTGCTAAAGTGCTCCACTGCAAGTTTGTCAGCTACATTAACCCTGGCCCAAAAGGCCGGTGCCAGTGGGGAAAAATCTGTTGCAATGCAAGCTCAGGTGGTATCACCTGCATACTCACATCTTCAAATCAGGGCAGATAAGAAATCAAAAAACCTGCCAAATTCTGTTTCTCACCAACCACCATCAGTCATCATACACCTGCCGTAGTTCAGTCATTTTTCATGTCTTATGGAAAATGAAATTTCTTTCCATGAAACCTGACAGTGCAGGAGGTGTCTATAACGTGTAGTACAGAAAACAAATGTGCACTAGTTTGCATATGAAATTTCTTAACACCTCCCTGCATGTTTTGCCTGAAATGTTTAGGGTTCTGTAGTCAAAAGGCATTGCAAAAAAAAGAGACATCTCATCCAAAGATATCCAGGCATGGGCTGTGTTGCAAATGATTGTTAAGGAAACACCATCAAAGATCTCACCAAAAGCAGATTTAATACAAAAGTGAAAGGATGACAAAGGTTGTTGGCAAGGTTCAGTCTACAACTTAGAGATGGTTAAAGCACACAGAGGAAAAGCAAACTAAAACCAATCAATCAAAAACCAGAATCAACCCAAAATTTTTTCTGTGTGAAGGCTTCTCCTGATCACCATACCTTTTCAAATATTATGGAGGGTGGCTTGGCAACTGCATCAGCCAGTTCCTTCAGGAGCCTGGGATGCATCTCACTGTTTCCCATAAACTTGTGCACATTCAGGTTCCTTAGGTGGTCACATGAAGATCCCTGTTCTTCACTTAGAGTGTGAGGGCCTTTGCTCTCCCCGTCCTCATCCTGCTGCCCATCCACTCAGGAGGTGTGGGAAGAGAGGTTGCCACTGGAGACTGGTGTAAAATGTTGTTAAGTACCTCAGCCTTTTGCACATCCATTGTCACCTCTTCACCAGCACTGTTCAGCAGAGGAGGCACATCTCCTTCCACCATTCTTTTCTAATTACCATTTCTGCAAAAGCCCTTCCTCTTATTCTTTACATCCCTTGCAGGTTCAGTTCCCGTTTTGCCTTGGCCTCCCTCACCCCCTCTCCACACAATCATCCTTCTCCACATTCTTCCCAGGTCACCTGTCATAGTTTCCACTGCTTGTGCATTTGCTTTAGTTTGACCAGCATTTCCCTACTCAACCACACCTTATTGCCTTGTTTCTCCAATTTCTTCCTCCTGGGAATTGCTACTTCTTGCACCCTATGGAAGGCTTTAAAGATCTGCCAGCTCTGCTCAGCTCCCTTGTACCCAAGAGCAGTCTCCCAGAGAATCCCTCTGGCAATCTCCCTGAAGAGCTGGAAGCCTGCCTTCCTAAATTCCAGGAACTTGCCTTTACACCTAACCTGACCTGTATTCCTGTGGACTGCAAACTCCACCAATGCATGATCGCTGCAAGCTAGGTTACCTCCTTGACATCCCTGATTAGCTCACTTATGTTGGTGACTATCAAATCTAGTGTTACATTCCCTCTGTTAGAGCCACCAGCTGGCTTAAAAAGTTACCCCCCACACCTCCCAGAAGTCTCCTGGATTGCCCACAGCTTGCCATGCTGCTTTTCCAGGAGATTTCAGGGGGCTGATGTCTCCCAGCAGGGCACAGGCCTGTGAGCAGGATGGTTCTTGTAGCTGGAGCAGGAAGGCTTCATCTACAGGCTGCCCTTGGTCAGGCAGCTGTAGTAGATCCCAAACACAAAGTTGCCTTTGCTGCCTCTGTCTCGGATTTTTACCCCCAGGCTTTCTGCCTGCTCATGGCTGCTCTTCAGAGCCAGCTCTTCAGGGTTAATCTTGATGTGGAGGACAATCTGTCCACCTCTCCTGTCTGTTCCGAGCAGCCTGCAGCCATTGATAGCCACGCTGCAGTCATGAAGAGCATGTAGAAGGTATTCACAGCTGCATGCACACAGGTCTAAAGAGTATGGACAAGATACGTGCCCATGAAAAATTCTCCTCAGATTCAGTGGAGCACTCACATCAGATGCCTTTGCACCCCCTCAGCAGGTGAAGGGTTGATCCTTGAGGACTGGGGGTATCAGAATCTCTCATTGTCGTTTGTCAGTGGTTCTCCAGCTGCAGCAAAAGTTGGAGCAGGCTGGCTCTGACTGGTGCTGGGAGGGAGGTGCTGGTCACAGCCAGCTGAGGTCCAGGAGGGCTCACAGGGTGCCTCTTAGGACTGCTGTTTAAAGAGAGTGGGCTTTAGCCATGGTATTACTCCACCCCGGCCACAATTGGGGTTGGTAACTTTCTTTGGAAATTCGATATCAAAAATATTATTCCGCGTGGGTTGATTTTCAGGCAAGAAAAATCAGTTTCCAAAGCTCTTTGTTAAAAAAAGGCAGGAGCTCATTAGACAGCTCTAGTCTTGGGAACAGAGAGTGTTCCCAAAAAGCCCCAGAGGAGCTGAACTCATGTGTTGTTCCTCAAGGCTGAGGTCCAATAAGCATCTCTCAGATCATAGTGTGGCCTGGAGGAGGGGAGGCACCAGCACAGGCAGTAATTCCAGTAAAACATCCAAAACAACTCCTTAAAACTAAACTACTTGTAGATACAAACAGAATGCATGCCCCAGAATTTTTAATTCTCTTGTATTTACAGAAGTCATAAATCCCAGTTTCCTAGTAATGGGAAAACCCTTTACCCATGATTTACATTAGATCTGCAGTGTGAGTAGCCATCTAAGACATAGCAAGGCTTGGAGTGTTACCATGTGTGGATTTATGAAGAATCCACATTCTTCATAAATTTAGGGACATCAAGAACTGAAAGAAAATATATCAATGATAAACAGATCTCTGATCCACTTGCAGCTCAGCTTTTGTGTGAATAATTCCAGAGAAATTTAAGGAAAATAGCAGACAATAACCAGCATAACTGCAGAGTGACAGCAATTCAGAATAATACTACACTTGCCTTGAAAATGTAATTAGGAGGGAGAATTCCACTAACTTCAGATAAATAGGAGAATGAAAGAAACATGGGCCACTGAAAGAAGTTAAAGTCCTGAACAGAAAAATATTGGAAATATGAATATTCATTGAACATATGAAAATCCAAGCCAACATCTGGAGAAGATCTACATACCTTCAACAGATGACGAAACCTGAAAGCAAGAGCAAAAAAAAATGGCCAGAGATTGGGATATTCCAGGCAGAGAAGTTCATTTCAAAGAGAATTTGATTTGGGAATTGATAAAGGAGCCATTCCCCATGAATGAAAACAGAAAACCTCACTATAGAGCTCCTCTACCTTCATGAGAAATATAAAATTCAAGTCTGATCATGTAATTTACACATATATGAAGGTGTCAAGGGAGATAGTGAAACAGGTGGAAGAGTAAAAAAGAAGGGGAGTCTCTCTACTACTGCAATAAAATAAAATTTTAGAAGAGTGATCAAATGAAAAGATGGAAGTCAGTAATGACATTCAACCTACTCAGAGATGCTGCAATCATCTACTCCTTAGAAACTTGGAGATGTAGAATATCATGGATGTTTAAGAGAGACACTACAGAAGAACACACTATAGACAAAGTCTCACATGTGAGAAAAAATTATTATAATTTTTATAAACATGCTGTCCACCATCTAGTTTTATGGGTCCATTGTTGTAATTCAGCTACCCCAGTGTGATGATCCATTTCACTTGAGCATCTCCATACAGGTATAAACAATCTGCAATCTTGTGAAGGCATTTAAACTCTTATTTTTAGCATCAAAGACTTTGACTCAACATGAGCAGAAAGGTTTTTAAATCCTTGTCCTTTATCCCAAAAGTATTTGCTGCTCCAGAGTAAGACTTTATTTAGCCCACCATATTGATATTAATTTTCAGTTCTGCAAGTAGGAATGTCAGTGTACATTAACACCTGATCTATAAAGGGAATGCTGAGATCTCACTGGAAGTATTAGTCACTGTGCCCTGGGAATGCAGAGTGGTTTTGTTTGTGTTCTTGGCTCAAATGTCTGAGCTAGACATGTCTTGATTCTTAATAAAACGTGCACACAGCATCGGATTCATTATCTAGAAACACTTCAGGATTAGAAACTTTCTCCAACTTATTTAGCAATTACTAACCTCCATGCTACATTAATTCTTTTTGAGGGGCAAGAGGTCAGCACAGTCCAACAAAAATACAGTTCCTTAAACCATGTATTCTCTACCTATAGGTAAGTCACTTATTTCCCCTTTTTCTCTCTTTTTTTTTCATTAAGGAAACCCTCCCATAACTTTGCATTTAACAAGAAGGTATTTTAGTTCAAGATTTGCACCGTCACTGACTTCACAGTTAAACGGAGATCTCACAGACAAATCAGTCTCATCTTGAATTTATTTTTTAGGTTCATAATTACAACAAATCACAAGATGATTTCTCAGTCCTACTGATCATTACCTAGGTACTCCAGAGGTCAGTTCTAACAATTCTGCTTCTGATACAGCCCTAGGTAGCATTTCATTGCCTGACCTACTCTGATGCATCTGCTCTCACCTACAACCACTTGGATCTCTCTATTACAATACAACCATCAGAGTTGTTACACTTAGTTTCACCTTTTTATCCCATATTGGTCTTTTACAAATTTACATCCAACCTGCTCAAAAATTCTCAGGAATTCCCATCCCAGAATACATTTCTTCGTAAATTCTGTATTTCTAACTATATTGGCATCCTTTTTTTGTGGCCCCAGCCCCTTTTTTTGCGGCCCCAGCCCCTTTTTTTGCTGTTGTTTTTTTGTTCAAGGAGTGGTTCAAGTAGCATGTCCACTACTTGCAAATAAAGGTTTTATTTAAAGGGAAGAAAAACAACAGAGCTGGTGTTTTCTGTATTGCTGCAACTAGACAACTGCCACAGTTAACTCACCACCAATCCTATAAGCATAAAGAGCATTTTTACTTATTGTTTGATGTTTATTTTATAGTATTAATTGCATGATAAGTTGTTGAACACTTACACATGATCATAGTGAACACTAGCAAGAAAAGGGAAAGAAACCTGGTGTGATTGAAGTCAAGGCAAATGAAAAATACAACATCAGACACAGTTTCAATGGAAATAAAAAGCTGTGAAACCCTTTCTTTGGTGTTGTCAAACAATTCTCCCTATTTAGAATGCTGAAGTAGGACTTCCATTCTATACAATTAAAGTATCTAAGCCAATTTTTACCATCAAAATATATTCAATTATATCACGCAGACTTTCTGACCACAAAATTTATGACAGCTCCCCAAATGAAAAGCACCTACACATTGTATAAATTCTTGAGTATCTGAAATTATTTCATTATCAGGAGATAAAAAAGGTGAATTTTCAGGAAAAAAATAGAGAAAATTTAGGGTTGCCATAAATGTATTTATAACATTATATTTCAAAAAGCTACAAAACTCTAGGTATCCCCTACCACCTAAAAAAAAAAAGGAGATGCATAACAGACCAGGAAAGAAAAGCTGTTGTAAGAACACTCAATCAGCTTTCTGTTGGATGATATAATCTACATCTGTTACTTGTTGAACATGCATATTTTGGGAATGTAAAAAAAAAGCCCCAGGTACTGTTAGAAGAGATTTTGTGTTTCATTAGGTCATTTGATAGGCTGAAGGTTCTCTCTCCATCTCAATGCTATCCAGGTGCTAGGACAAAGCTACCTACTAGTACAAGGAAACCACAAACACACGTTCTAGGTTATTAAATCTCACTTAAGTCATGCTATGTCAACACACACAGAAAAATATTTCACCTTCATTTAGTTAGTCTGGAGTAGATTACCTATCTTTCCTAGAAATGAGCTCAGATTTCATATTAAGTCTCCTGGTAGTTGCAATTTTAAGTTTGCATTTCCCTAGCCACAGCAGCACAAACTTAATGCTCCTTCATGTTCAGGTGATACCCAACCAGTTCATAAACAGCATCATTTTTATAAATTCAGATGCATATTCACAATTGTCATGTAGACATAACTTTAAAGCACTCTTTCACTTCACACCTATGTTAATATTCTGTGAGAAATGATGGAACAGCAGTCTTCAACCAGATTCCAATGCTGAGGCTCCAACAGGTGAGAGAAGCAAAATAAAAAACCCACACCATATTTACTTTTTAACTTAAAATACTTGGGGAGTCATTTTTCTTTCAGGATCTATTGTTCTTTCCACTACCTAACATTCATGGGTTTTTTTTAAATGCAAATAGTTTTCAGAAATTAAAAGAAGACAAGGGATAATCATCATAAAACAGGACTAAGGGAGTATGAAGACTTGAAGGCTTTTAGGCCTCCACATTCACAGAATTTTGAAACAAGCACATATTTTCAACCTCAGAATGCAACTTTGAGAGAGCAGTGAAAGAAATAATTCTTTCACTCATTAATTTGACAAGAATACATTACGTGAGATTGTTCATGACTACGAGCTTTGAGACGTACATTTTCTGTACTACCAGACATCTGAAGTGGATTTCAGCCTGTATTGCAAGTTACATAGATCTTGTTTGGCAGTCACAATTAATGACCTGTAAAACTACAGCCAGGAATCTTACCTGTATTACAGAATTTTCCCAAGCATTTGTCAATATTTGGTACTTTATGTATCTACAATTAAATCTCTGAGGCTTCCAAGTAATTTTAGATTCCCAGACCAACACCCCTTGGTTCCCAATATATTTTATTCCCAATATTAT
>WAAE01026181.1:0-30795 GCA_013400495.1 Nicator chloris
AGTAAAAATTACAGATTTTTATATATTATTTAAATTAAATTTTAATAGGTTTGAGCTTTCATCCAATTAATATCACTAACTAATTTCTTTAGGTACAATACTTCACAAGGACAAATTCTGAGAAATTAACTGGCCTATTCTTGTTCATTCTTTCATTTATTTTCAATTTAATCAAGTTGGGATAACTTTAGCTAGGTTATTTTCTACAACCAGCTGCTCTATGTCATCACTACCTAACAAAGATCACCTAGAATAGCATCATGGTAGTCCAGTGACTGCTTGCTGATGAAATCTGCCAGCTATTACACCCTGGAATAACTGGCTCTACTGTTATCAGCAACATTTGCTTTATACTCTATTTCTGACGAGTTAAAATCTCCTGCAGTGAGGCAATGCCTGGGAGCTTCTCTTTCATGCTTGCAGTCATCTGAGTTAGACCTCTCTGTAAAATGTTGTTCCTCAGTGGTCCTTCAGACCTTTAGTTTGGCAGATCCCATTCTGCCCAGGCCACCTCTCTCTGCTCTGTAGGCAACTTCACTGCTACCAAGGGATGTCTCTGTGCCACTGCTTTTATTTCTACTTTTCTGAAAAGACTACACATTCGTTTAAGTGCTTTTCAGTCATAGATCACCCATCCACCATCCTTCACTGTTCTTGGGAGATTTGGGGTCATCTTGGATCCTGCAGCTCTAGCCTGTGTTTGCAGTTTTTGTACAAAAAAGTCTCAGCACATCTTCTATGACAATGTGCGATTTTTTTTAAGTGTCACATTCCTTTTATTCCTAACACCCAGGCCACACACACCACATTCCACAGTGTTCATTTTGCCTGTCCATTTTCATCCCATCTGATATTTCTTTCTCCCTAATTTATTCACCACGCTCTGCTTTTCAGACCCAGGCATCAAAATTAATTATGAGTGTCCCCCAAAATCTTCTCCTATTCCTTAGAATTCTTTTGCTGATTATACTGATGTGTGTATATATATATATATATATATGTTAAAGGCTGTGTTTATTTTGTAACATGATACCTGATTTGCTATATTATCATGATACCAATTATAGCAATCTTGTTTCCAGAAAATCGATGTCATGTTTGCTCCAACAGGGTTCATCCAGTTTGTGTGAAAAATCCTCCTTCTTCTCAAAAGCTAAATTCCTTACAACACTCCTCATAACACCAATTCTTAAGACATCTGCTGCTCTTTATTATCTTGCATGCTTTAACACACCCTCTCCAGGAATGAAACGCTGCAGTGGGAGCTTTTCCTTCACAAACCTACTCACACAGATTTCCTCTGCTTTTTGTTCTTTCCAATGCTCATTCCTTTAGTTTTTTACCCTACAATGTGAGCTGGTACAGTTATATTTCATTCCATAAATTATTGTACTGCCAGTAGCAGTAATGGCTTCTGTTTTATAAATGGAATAAATAATAAAATGCATGCACATACTGTGTGTGTATTTTCCAGGAATACAATCATTTTAGCTTAAAACTATGCTTTAATAGTACTGCTGAACTTATATTTATGAGGCAGTTTTAAAATAGCTTCTGTTAAAATAAGTATTTTTGCATGAAAGAGCTAAAGTGAAAGATTGAATATACTTTTGAGCTTGAGTAGCTTTGTGAAATGTCTCATCAGTTCTCCTGGAGATGCTTTAGTCATTGGAGTTAATCATTACCTGAAATTATGGGAAAAAAACCTATTCAAAGCCAGTCTACCATGTAGTGTGTTGTGTTAGGGAAGAAATGCAGACACTGACTCATAGCTGTCAGTTATTTATTCAGTCAGTTATGATGTGATTCTTTCCAACATTATTTTTCTTCTGATCTACAGTAAGATACTGATCTGGTGGAAGAGACTTTCTCAGTTAGAGCAAGACCCTGCCCACCCTAATCAAGAGAGACATTTGGCTGTCAAACTACCAGAGGAACACTACAAAATTTTAAAACAGTACAAGAAATATATATAAAGGTAAAGAGATCAATGAGTTAACATTAATCTGGAGGAGGCATCTGAGTGCCCTCTAAAATCAGAAAAGTTGTGCTCGGCAATGTGTGAGAGCAAGAGGAAAAACCAAGAAAAAATTCAAACAGGTGTTTGAATTCAAACACTGGTGTTATGTTTGCTCCCCAGACCATGCCAAGTCATGAATATGGCAACAATCAAACCTCCAAGGAACAGCAGACACAGGGCTTGGGCTGACACACAGGAGGTGCCTCACTCTGTACTTTCCATAGTCAAGAGGTTCCTAACTGGTCCCTAATTTGGGCATTTCAGATGCTACAGAGCACATTTTCTTTCTATACTACAAAGCCAGGCAAGTTCCTCTCTAGCTATGTAGTGTGCCAACTCTCTTTCATGTAGGGAAAACAGAAACACCTTCTTCTGCCTGTGTCATGTTAATATGAAGACTAGACAAGATGGGTACATGACGTAACAGTCAAAAATCATGGTTAAAATTTGAATTTAGGTTATCTAACTAATAGTGTCAGCACTTGCAGAAAGTTCCTATTTGTCACCTTCTCATGACATCACAATTTTCTGTCTAATTTTGTGAAATTTAATCAATATTCACAGTTTTGAGCGAACAGAAAAGTAAATAAAACCATTGCAGTTATTTATTCAGACTGTGCTGACACACAGCTATTTGTGATGCCTGTGCATCACATTACTGATAAAACATTCACTTTCTACTAGGTCTCCCTCATCATCAGTTTGCTCAAGGGGAGTAGTAAAGCCTATTTTTCCTTCATCCTGAACTGATGTTTATGTTCTCATGTGTTACCATCTGATTTGTCCTGACCACTTAAAAAGGAGTATTTTTCTCTTCTTTCCTTGCTACTTCAAAATCCCCCCTTAAGTTTATTTGCTGTGCTGTTGGGTTGAGCAATGACACTGATTTAGCTCAAGCTTCTGAACTTGCATATTAACAAATCTTTCAAGACTTGGCCTTTTGTTTACATTCTAAGTTCATGGGTTTTAGGGTGCATAATTTTCTTCATGAGCCTGGTATTGTGCTGCCTCTGCTGTTACAGTGAAGTTTGAGGAAGGTCACTCCTCAGAGGTAGTTTCTCCCCTATTATAACTAGAGCAAATCCAGGTTCAGGGTCAAGCATCACAAGCTCCAACCTGGGCAGCCTTCCTGACTGAGGCAATTCTTCAGTGCAGTTTTTGTGGCAGAAATCTGACAATCTCTATCTGTTTACAATGTCTATTAACACTCTGAATAACAGCACAGGCACCACAGAGGCCTTGACTCTATTCCACAAGGATGGCAGGTAAATATTGCCAGAAAAATAACAGTCCACTGTCAGGGGCAGAACATTTCCAAATCTGAGCCTGAAAGCCTGGATGGAGGACAGCCAAGCACAAGAGATGTGAAAGCCAGGAAAGGATCAGAGAGGGAGCAAAGCTTGCTGAAGCTGATTTTAAACAACCACTTGAAGTATTGGCTGTGGTATCCACCGCTGTTGGATGAGATTAATTGCTGCTAGCATGGTTCTCAAGGAGCAAGAAGCATCTTCTACAGATGCCAAGGTTGATTATTCCAAGTAGGTTTTCTGCCCTGGGGAGAAACGGCAGCATTTGCATTTTCTACCCCCAGACAGTTCCACTAAGTGAAGAAAAACCAATCTCTCCATGACCCTCATAAGGCACCTCTGCAGACACAGCCAGAAGGCTTTATCATACAAATGCCATTCCTAAGTAGTCTGGCAGAGCCTCATTTCAGGGGCAGCTAGTGCTAAATGAAGCCTCATTTGGACCAGGCTCTACCTCCCACACAAGTGGCCTGCAGAAGGCTGAGGATTGCCTTACCAGCCTCCAGGCTCTCTGGATACCAGCAATGGGAAACGAACCCTAAAGAGATGCCTGTCCCCAGGTTCACAATTCTGTACCCCAGGAAAAGGGTGAGATCCATTGCCATAGCACCACTACTCCAGTTCTGCTCTGCTAAATCCTATCTGCTTGGGATTGTACTGGAAAAAAGGGCTGAGTACAGAAAAACAGATGGATTTGTATTTTCTTATGTACACCAGAGAGCAAGACAGATCAGAGTTTTGAATACCATTGAGATGCTAACCAGGTCACAGATGTCTGATTTAAGAGGTGTATTCCTATCTTCCTAAACTTTCAAAAAGAAATATTTTTAATGACAGGACCAGCATCTCATGCATTTCCCCCAAGATCCTTCACTCTTAACTGATAGCATGAATGTTTAATTAAAGCTTTGGCAGAGAAGTAGTTCAGGACTGCTGTATCATTTTCCCCCCAAGGCATGCTTCAGCAAGCTGATGCAGATTGTGTGGTCGATGAGATATATCAATATTATAAGGTACCATGTGTTAAAGGCTGTGTTAAATTTTAACATCAGTCATGAATCACTTAAACTAATTCAGCCAACCAGAATTAATATGAAAAGTATGAGTAACAAGGGGCTGTTTTTTGTTCTGGTTTTATATAAGCAGGAGGATGAGGCACCTGAGCAAAGGTTCATATGCAACAACAACTGTAACTCTGCTCATGTAGGAATGATTCAGACATTTGGGTCACAATGCAGAAAGACCTACATTTGCATTTTGTTGAAAACCTCATTATGGCTTTTTGAGAATTAAAATTTTGACAGCTTGGTTTGGGGGAGCCTTTTAAGACCATCAACTCTGATATAAAATAATAAACAGTGTATATGAAACAAAACCTTTTTAAAATAAGTTTTCCCTGACATATCCTGGAGAGAGAACATGAAATGTTCAAAGTGAATGCTGCCTTAAATAGTTTTTCTCTTTTTCACCCTTTACTGGCATTGCTAGCCAAATTTTCTTAGAAAGGTGTTCAACTGCCAAGTCATTTTGGGTTAAATCGCAAACATAGTCATTAAAGTGCACTGAATAGTCTTTGGCTTTACTTGCACAAATAATGATTATATGTCCTACATGGCATGATAAGTATTTACATGATTTTACATACTTTGAGCAATAAGTCATCATGATTCATCATTCTTTATCTCTCTTTACTTTTGCTGATTTTGCTTCTTTTATAGCTCACCTCTGTCTAGACCAACACACAACTCCTTTTAAACACAAGCTGAACCACACCTAGACATGCAAGCTCAGCTGGGCAAAGAGGTGATTTTTTCATCAGATTAACCGTTTGCCTTTCTATTTCAGTAGCATGGAAATACTTTGTCTTCTGAAAAAAACCTTCCTTTTTTTCCTCCTTGTTGTAGGATGTGCATTGACGAAGCATCTGACAATGACGATCACTGAGGACTATTATTAAAAGCACTTGCTGCAATAAGTTCACTCATTCACTTTCTGCACATTCTTGGTAAGCGTGTGGCATCTCAGAACCTGTGCCTGTCACTGGAGACAGCACAGAAGCACTCGCTGAGCTCCACAGCTCTGCCAGAAGGAAAAGCACCGCTTTTGGCTTTGGGAATAGCAGTAGCTGCAGAGTGAAAGACCATTGTTCGGAAGTGGCACAGTCATCAGAGATGGTGGCACAGCAAAAGCAGTGCTGAGAGCATTGCAACCAGAGATGCAAGTAACAGGTCTATTCATAGCCCTGCTTTTCCCCAGGGGATGGCGTCTTGCGAGTGACTTCATTAACTGCTGACAGCAGACAGACTGCGCCGCGCTGGGAGCGAAAGGGAAACACTCATCAGATGGCCCCAGCCACAACTGAGGAAACGCACAGAAGAGATAACTGGCAAGCGTGGTGCTTTCCTCGCTGTTCAGGAGAAATTAGTCACATCCCTGAATGCCATGCTCTGTTTCTTTTCTTTCAGCAGGGCTCTCTTCTTGCGTACAGAGTTGCTCTGCACAAAGGGTGCTGCTGTCGATTCAGCGCACCCTTGGAATCTGCCCAGGCTGTGGAACATGGCATCTGAATTCCAGATCGGTTGCTAGTTGTAAGAAAACCCCCCAAATATCTTGGCATTTGTTACTCTTAATAGTCAGGAGAAGACAGCCACCAAGCCTTGTTACCTGTCATTCAAATCCTTGCTGTGTGTGACCTCTGGCACTGTCAATAGGACTTCCCTCACTGCGTGGCCAGCAGGATGCATGTTCTCCTTGGTGTCTCCAAGGCATTTACTCACAGAACAGGGTCACACAGCCCAAATTGCCTGTATCCTTAAAACCAGGGATCCTCACTCCATCCACAAGACTAAAACCCCCCGTCCTTACTGAACCAGCTCTGACGTTGTTTGCCTGCCCATGCTCTCCACACTCAAAAGGTCTTCTTAACAGCTAAAGACCTGAAGCACAAGGCTTTCTACACACAGGTACTTCCTCCTTTGCTCCAAAAATTTACAGAAAAACGTGTTGCCTTACCTGCTGCTCCGCAGAGCATTTGCACATTTCTCGTGTGCAGAGCAGATTCCCCAGCACTGCAGACATCCTTGCACTGCAGCCCAGCTTTCTGCAGGATCACAGAGAGCTTCTCTTTTTCCACATGGCAGCTGCCTTGCTTCTTACCAGCCCTGAAGTCAAGCCTCTATTTTAAAATCACACCGCCATCCTGCTCCTTCGAGCTTCAGTTTTCTCCAGGCTCACCAAGCATCTGTGTTCCAAACATTAATACTTCGATTATTGTCTTTCTTTAGCCAACTTTCTACTCTCCAAACCCTATCTCCCATAGAAAGTCTGACAAAAACTGGCCTAAAATGCCATTAGGCAAAAGCCTGTTCTTCCCGGAGGAAACACTACTGGTCCTTCATAACCAAGCAGGCTATTTATAGGAATGGTGACAGTGTGTCTAACTCCACAGTACAATGAGGATGAGGCACTCCAGACAAGACAGGATGATAGAGGCTGCTCATAAAATCAAAACTGGAATTCATGTGCTGTACGTCAATAGGGATTTAAGCAACCACTTTCTTTTCCCATTTCAAAGGGAAGAAATAAAGGCCCTCAGCACAGGGAGACACAATACACTGTCACTGGAATAATTAATCCATTATTTTAAAGAATATTGTTCAAGTTTTGTATCTGTTATAATCCTAATCTCCCCTCTTTCTGCCGGGTGGTGCTTCCACTGCACAGGCACCTGCTTTCACACTTCCCAAAGGAGCTTCTTCCTCATAAACTGCATTGCACATTCATCTTGATAGACATAAAACCAGGTTCTTTGATCTGAACAGCAAAATACAATTAGTTTGGGATAGAGAACAGAGAAATCCCAGACAAGCCCCAGACAAAAGCAGAAATGGCAGGGAGGCAGAATTACCTTAGGGAATGCACAAGGAAGCATCAGTGCCAGCTGGGTTGCAAATCAGAGCAGCAAACAGCTGTAACACTCTTCTAAGGTACTGGGTGGGAAGCCAGGCATAAAGAACAGAGGCATCCCAGTGTTCATATCATTTCCCTGGGCAGTAGTTAAGGAGCTGGGGGAGCACTGTAAGAAAAGAGAAAAGACATAACAAATAGGCAGAGATGAGATAAGGATCTAATGTCATCTTAGGAATGCAACTAGCTGAGAATTAGGAAAACCCATGAAGAGGCAGGGAAATTATATTCCTTGGACTGGGGCTGGAAGCTGCTGTGCCTGGGGCACCCTACAGTGGCACAGTGGGCTCAGCAGGACACTGGCCCCTTCCCCATGGCCAGGCTGCCCTGATATGGGGGCAGACCCCACGGGTCCCCGTTGAGGACCCCTCACCACCAGTACTGACACTTTTCCCTCTGCCTACAGTAATAAACAGCCATCATCCCATCTCTTCAAGACCTAAATAGGAAGATAACCAGCTCCTGTTCCACCCTGTCTCACCATGCCTGGGGCATAGCCCTTTGGGCTTATGCACACAGGTGGGGAGGCAACAGCACCCTGTGCTGACTCTCCCCATGTTGAAGCTTTGTGGGATGTGCTGCCATGGAACTGACATCCTGTACTGTCCTCCCCACTCCTGCCTACAAAGAAATGAAGCCCCC
Organism: Nicator chloris; assembly: GCA_013400495.1. Classification (NCBI taxonomy): domain Eukaryota; kingdom Metazoa; phylum Chordata; class Aves; order Passeriformes; family Pycnonotidae; genus Nicator; species Nicator chloris. Next base: position 7,936 of record WAAE01026181.1, read on the forward strand.
TTAGCAAACTTCACTCCCTTTGTGCCTGTAGGTGACTCCCACCAGAGAGCTGGTGGCACAGTTCCTGGGGCAGCTGGGAGATCCCTCAGGGACTGGGTCAGGTGCTGCAGGGCACCCCACAAAACTCTGCCACACTCCATCTCTGCTCAGCATGTCCCTCTCCTGAGCCACCTTCAGATGGGGCCTCCTGAGCTATCATGAGGCACTCAGGGAGGACCATGACTGGAGAACAGAGCCCAGGGAGGGAAGTTGTGGGGACTGATGGATGTTGCTTCTTTAACGTCAGTGTCACCCATGACTGCATCTGTTTTTTTGGCAGAAAGTTGCCTTGGGCCAGAGACGGTTCCATGTTCAGTCCAGCCTGCGCTGGGGTGTGAAAGGACAGTGGTGGAAGGCAATTCCCTGCAAGAGCCTCTGAGCTGTGAAGGTGATTCAGAGGGGAGGGAGGAGGGGAATAGATGACAATCAAAAGAGCTTCAGGGAGCTGGGCATGGACCTGAGGTGGAATTAATAGGCAAAGCAGTCATGCCAGAGTAGGAGAAGTAGGTTATACGGGAAGAGAAGAGCCCCTTAGAACGGGATGGAAAAACTGGCAGAGCACAAGGTTTGCTCTGAAGGAGCAGTAACACTTGTGGCCCCCTGTAAACCCACATCATGACAGGGATGTCATGGAGAACATGGACACAGCAAGACACCCCACATGCTCCTCCAGCCAGGACCCACGTGGGGTGGGCAGCTCCTCCCTGCCCTGCCCTGCCCATTGTTGGCTCCCTGTCAGAGTGAGACAGGAATTGCCTTGGCAGGCTGAGTCTGGCACACGGGGTCACCCAGCAGCGTGGCAGTGATGTGCCCAAAGCCCGAGCTGCTCATGGCAGGTGAGGGGAGGCTGAGGCTGGTGAGGGGGCTGAGCTGTCCTGACAGCAGCAGGTGAGACCCAGCAGGTCAGCAGCACCAGAGATCTCCCCTGCCCTCTCACAAACCCAGGAGCCCAGCCCATTTATGGATATGTACATAATACCAAGCAGAAAGAACATCTTCCTGAGCTATTAACATTAATGTGCCACTAGGTCTGTGACAGACTAGGGAATTCTATTACATGCCTTTCAAAATGGAATTTAAGGAGCTACAGAATGGCTTGCTAATAGTAAATAGCAATAAAACTTCTCTACCAAATACAAAAAAATCACATGACAAGAGAAAGACAAAACTCTTCCCCACTGTGCTTGCCTACTACACACCTTCCAAAAGACATGGCTGGATTTTGGCCTTGATACCTGGAGGAATATATTGCTAATAACTAGAACTGAATTTGTACTTCGATATGTACTCCAGGGAAAAATATTACCCAGGTTTTCTGCAGTTGTAACAACTCATTACCATAATTTTCATTTTTATTGTTTTCTTCATACAGGCACAGAATTAAAAATCAATTTCCTTCTTAAATAAAAATCTGAGGCTGGATTCATCCCATACATAATTCTGTAATCTCAGGTCCTCTTGATTGATTTTTTCTTCAGTAATCCCTAAGGAGTGGAAAATTTGAAGGGAAAGAATATGTTTGTTGAACACAGCTGTGTCTGCCTTAATGCACAAACAATAAGTAAAACCAGAAAATATTTTTCCTGTGATAAAATGCAGACTCCTTTAATCCCCAGAAATTCACTGCTTTTCTTCAGAGTAAGCATTTATTGGTAATATACACTTCACTGAACTAGGTATAACTCACAGCTGCAAGAACAGTGGTGGTAGAACAGAGGATCAGACATGAAATGAACAAAATTACATGTAAAATTATTTTTGAGAAGCTCAGTGAAATTAAATGTTATCATTGCTTAAGACACTCTACCTCACTGACTGTATTAAATTTGCATCCCTGAAATACATCCCTGAAAGCAAAAACCGCAGCTGCCTGGCATAAGACATGGAGATACAGAAACCAAACAAACTCCCTGTGAGAACTTTATCAAAGCAGGGAGAATAAAATCCTTTATACCCCTGTTATACAAAACTAAGTAATAGAAATACCTGAATATTTTATGGGACAAATTTGTCTGAGATATATTTATTCAAGGCCAAAAACCTCAAGCCTATGTCCTTGAAGATATTTACTTAATCTGTGGTTAAACCTTTTAACCACAAACAAGTGCTAAGTTAAGTTATATCACCTTACATCCTGAAGGACAAATACTGCCTTTACTTGATTTGTATATATGAAAGATGCTGGAGATAGTGATGGAAGCACTTTATATGTTTTCACTTCTATTACAGCACTGCTTCAATCAGAAACAGAACTTTGTGGTAGAAATTGCACAAATATCATACACATATATACAACTCATACCCAGAAATCCAACGCAGGCAAGTTAATTCCATAGCAGCAGAGGTAAATTTTGCACAGCACTTGGTAGAGAGGAGGCACGGCAGCGGGGATGGACTCAGAGCACGATGCAAACTGTAAGTAAAGAGTGCCTGAAGAGTGTAAGGACTGAGGAGAGACTTTGTGGGGCTACAGGAGAGGATGAGCTTTGCCTCTGCTCTCTGCCGAGGGGACTGCTGAGCAGCACTGTGCTGGGGAGAAATGCAGGCACCACTCAGGGTCTGCCCCAGACCAAACACAGTGCCAGAAATCACTGCTCAGAACAGAACTGAGTAGTAAATACATGAGTTTTATTCTAACAGTCATCAGCCTGAGTGGAGCGAAATGTAATGTAGTGCTAATAGTCTCAAAGTATCAGTAAGGAAAATTTAGATCAAAATATGATTTTCATAATTAATAAAACAGGTAATTATTGTACCATGCAATAAATGCCTACAGGTGTCATGCAGGACTGGTTACTAACAACACCACAAATAATTTCATTATAATGTTACAACTGCTTTTTTTTGAACATTCTTAATGCAGTAAAATATCTGAATAAGCCAGAATGAGCATTATTATTATTAATATTAATTAGGTTGCATAAAAGAACACCAGTGTTTTAAAAAAATCAAAGATATTAATGTCATGAATAGTAGAGCAAGACTGACAAAACAGCTAAACTTCAAACAGTATTTTCCCAGCCAAATTGATTTCTGAAAAACCTGACAAGGTAAAGGATATACCACTGAACCTTTCATGTTTTTTACGCAAATTATGAAAAGAAATTATCATCAGCTAATTTATATGCATTTCATGATGAATTATATTCTCTTTTGCATCCAGCATCATGTTTTATCAAGAAATTTATTGAAAACACAGAGAAATTGTTTAAAAATATTTTTTTAATTCATCAGTTGAATGTACTTTTTAATATTATTAACTACAAATTAGAGTGATGACAGGAACAGACCTAGAATATGTGCTCTGAAGCCTATAATGATGCATTGCACTACTTACCATTCAGGACAGACCTTTCAATTCAGAAAGTGCTGAATGCATTAGCAGGCCCATTGTCCAGAACCTCAGCCAGACATATCGTTTGTCTCTATTGTGGTAATAAAGAGATTCCTGGCATTCTGGTATTAAGAAACCAGAAGTAATATATTAGTTTTACTTTACCTCTGCTACTTAATAAGGAGCACATACAATAGAGCACACACTTTAGAAGACTATGAAGACAGTACCCTATTGAATGACAGACTGTCTGGTTGATTTACATGAAATACCAAGTGCTCGTATGAGAAAAGGTTAAAATTAGATTGACGAGCAAATGTGCTACCAGACTGCTGGCTGACAAATGGCAAAGTTATGCCAACGTATTACTTATTCTGGAGGCGCCCAAGAAGCAAGCAGGAGGATAGTAATTCATGTGCTAAAATATATTCACATTTAGCATAAACAAAGAGTCCTCAGGGTCCGCAGCAGGAACATATTAGCTACACGTAATTTATGCCAACCAGAAAGTCAGTGGAACAATTTCCTTATTAGATATGGAATTTGAATGACTTGTATTTTCTTAAGTCAAGAGTGGGCTGCTCTACTGTCATTTAAATTATTTCAGAATAATGCTCTGATGAATGACTACATTGTTCTTCCAATAAATTGACTGTTGTGCTACATCCTCCTTCCTGCTACCAGCCACACAATGCAAATTAGTCATGTAGCTTTTCACAGTGGCTCTTGGATTATGGTCTGGCTGCTTCTTGGTCACCATAAAGAGCAGGCTACTTCTGTAGTGGTGACTCCTTTCCCTTTTTCTTTTCCTTTCAGGAAGTTCTGCTGAGATCCATGCAGCCATCCATACTAAAACTTGTTCCCTAAAAGGTGTGAACTAAGGAAAAATTTTGACTTGCCCAAATTAAGGCAGTTTGAACTTCAAAATCCAGCAGCAAAGATGCATCACAAACTGACCTTCGTGCCCTGGGCATGTCTGCAGGTCTGGAGGTAAAGTGTTATGATTCTATGGGTACAAATGTCAACCCATCAGGGATACGGGGCACCTCTGTAAGCACCGACTTTAATGATTAGAGGCTGGATTTTGGTGAGGCACTCCAGGTAGATGTGCCTCAATTTTTGTCTATGAACTAAAACCAACATTCTGAAAGAGATGGAAACAAATTATTGATGCCTGCTACTTTTTAATTCATTTTACACAAATTAACTAATTACAGAGTGAAAAGCTGTTACTGTATAAAGGGGACAACCCAAACTATCTTTTGCCCTCAGTAGCCAATGGTAATTCTGCCGTTTACTCCTGTGGAATTACAGGTTGGCTATAAAATGCATTTTTCAACACGTGAACACGAATTAAAAAGGAATTTACAGAGCAGACAATATGGGCTTGAACCTGCTCTTCATTGGAACAACTTTTTGATATTTTGTTAATATGAAATTTCATTAACATTAGCGCTAAAGCTTTAACAGACCCAAACCCATTTGCCAACCTGCTTCCTTTGGGAAAAGTGTTCTTATTTCCTTTCCAATTGCCATGACAGACAGCAAGTTAGGGGAGGGAGTTAATTGTCCCCATTAGTCATCACCTTGTCAGGATGACTGGCAGTCAGTAGCCTTCAGGCTTGCACGAAAAACTAAAGCTAGTTGAGATCTTCTTAAGTCTGGACGGGAGAGTCACCTCTGGACCTGCTGCCCCTCAGTGACACCTGAAAAGCTGGTCCGGTATTTTCTGCCAGGTCTTTCATATGTCTGTTAGTTCTTCTTCTTCCAAAACTCCTGTCAAGTAACAGGGGAGGGGAACAAAAGGGAATTCAGAGTTTGAACCTCATCAGGTTCTCTCTCTAGCCTCCTCCTCTTCCTGCAATACTATTCTTGCCAGTCATTGATGACCAAAGATACACAGGAACAATTTGTTACGATCTAAAATAATCCACTAGAGTGCAAAGTAGCCTCTATAAAGAGTAGCCATTTCTGGAAAAATCTCTGCTTTAAAGTTATGATATATTAAATGGAGTTTACCACCAGAGCCTTCACAAGTAGCTGTTGGAAGCAGTTATTAAAGTAGGTATTAGGCTAGATTCAGATCTTGTGCAAACAGTTGTAGCTCCCGCGAGTACGATCACACTGACAGGCTGATTTCAGTCCTCTAGGCAAGAGAGAGGCAGAAAAGTGAGAGACGCTAGCAGAGCATCTGCTAGTTAGATCAAAAAAAGTCTGTCTTGTTGGCAGAGCTATTGTCCTTTGGTCACACCAATCCTAATTTGAGTCCTGCTTGCAGCAGCATATAAAACCTGTGACAAACATAGTCATGCTGACATTGAGCTGGATGCCAAAAGAAGATAATCACAAGTACTTGAGACTGCAAAGAAAAGAAAATAAAAAAAAAAACCCACACTAAAAAAAACCCCAAACCAAACAAACCTGAAGCCACAGGGAAGGAAAGCTTTCAGGTCTGAAACTGGGGGGGGGAAGAAATTATGTCTTTTCCTCCCCAGCCCTCATTCAACATAGAAAAAAATCCTCAAAAATTGTAAACACATGCCTGGATCAGACCTTTTTTCCAGAAATTCAAGTCTGTGTCTGTGCACTGTTTAGCCTAAAGCTAGGCTGTATGCAAAACAGAGAAATACTTTTTATTTCCAGACTTACAGTATTTTTATTCATGACTGTCTGTGAAGTCTCCTACTTGTTCTGATTGCTCTTTGGGTCTTTTATTGTGCCTGATACAGCAATCTGGCCTGGTCCAGAAGTGAATCATCTAATTACTTTGAAGACTGACAAAATCCCTGGCAGAGATTAACAAACGCTTCTTGTAGTCCACATTTAAAGAGCAAGTCTGTGCAGGTCAGAGCCCCTGGCCAGCCCGCAGGCACTGGTGATGAAGTGCAAGGCTGTGTCCAGCAGAACCAGAGGGCAACACCATAGTCCAAAATGCACTGGCAACACGATTCTCCCAGACCAAAAGGGATGCTGCAAAAAGCTTCTGAGATCTGAAGCACTAACATCCTCTGTGGGTTATGGTTAATTTATTCATTAGATTCAAGCTGTACACATAGAGACAAGCAGCAAAAATATCTATTTCTGTGGGCCCCTTCTCCCACTTGCCTCATCTGTATTAGTCATCTGGATTGATATGCAAGAAGCCCTCTTTAGTAGAAAACCTGACAGGTTTTCTTGAATGAACTTTGCAAAAAATCAGCCGCCTTTTCTACATCTCTTTAAATACTTACGGTAATTCTGGTTTGTAGCGCAGATTTTTCCTTTAGCCCCCAAGACACCAGTTTACTTTCACAGCTTTATCTATTTCCTAAGAAGGTATTTGTTTGTTTTACACTGTGTTTGGACTGAATATACTTTCAATTGTCATGGCTCTTTCAAAGATATAGCAATAATAAAACAGATGCTCTCAAGAGTACATGAAAATAGACTGGCTTTGAATTAATGGGAAGAAGATTTTTAACTCTGGTCTGGGTTGAACTTCTGCAGGCTGCTTGACTTCTCCAGAATTCTCCTTTTGTGTTCGTCTGTCACCTACAAGCTACTTAATGATTCTCCCTGATCCTGCAGGGAGCACTTATGTTTCTGGTGATGTTGTGGTTTCTATTAGATTCTTTTTTTCCCCTCCCCCTTGCCTGTTGTGCACTGAAGGCATCCTGACACGTTTCATTAACCAAAAGAAAATTAGTTTTTATTTTCCTCTAATAACACAACCCTATTGTTATCTTAACGAGGACTAAAAACGCCTTATCAGAAAAGTGAGCACTTGCATTGTACTGTGCAAAAGCAGGATGAGGTTCTGCTTTTAACAACAGGTAACTATAAGCGCTCCGTGATGGCATGCTATGAACCTTCTGTGATTATTTCGGCTTCTCCCGATGCCCTCTGGCGGCGGCACCGGGAGCTGTTACTGAAGCTCCTGGGTGAGATCAGCAGCCGTGGGAGGCTCTGCCCTCTCTGCTCCTCCGACAGCAGCGACAGCCAAAGGCGGCAGCAGCGGACAGAGCCTGAGCCCGGCTGGCACAGAGCATCCCTCGGAGCCCGGGGCTCTGCACCCCTCACTCACCTTGTGAGTCCACTTAAACAAGGGCAGCTCCAACTGTTGGCTTTGCTGATGTAGCACAACACTGCTTAGGAAACTAACTGCAGGCTTGAAGCAGGGCAGCAGCACGATCAGCAGCAGGGCTGATCAGGTGATTCCCACTTGGAAATTTGTAGCTGTGCATATGTGGACTGTAATACACAGAATGGTATCGTTTGTCCTGAACTGTTTTTCCAGAGATGACTGGCTATTTTCATCTGCAAAATACATTTTAGGAGAGGAATTTCTGTAACTGCCTAATTGTTTGTTTTTTAATAACTGGATTTTCAACACTGTTGTACAAAATTCACCCTTGAATAGAGGGTAACGCTGTTTCTAGAGACACCACAGCAAAGACAGAGCTAGATTACTCTTAAATACGATCCTAGAAACAACCTAAGCCCCAAACGTTCCCACTATTGTGCATAAGCTTACTTCCCTACTGCTGGCTTTGTTCCATAACTTCTGCAGCTCAGGGCACAGTGACTTGCTTGAATGCACAAGTGGCAAGAGGCTTTTTGCTGTGTGAAGCCCGTGAGCTGCTGCTGAGCTGCCGCCTTCCCAGCCGGGTCAGAGCCCTGGGCCTGCTGGCGGCCGGGACTCGGTGAAGGATGGGAAGTGAGCAGGGAGGGGCTGAAGGAGCTCAGGAGCTGCCGGTCCGTGCAGCTGCGAACTTCTGGAGCGTTTCATTCTACTGAGCTGCACTGGCCTCTTAGAGCTGTTTGAAATCTAGTTTTCATTCTGTTCTGGCAAAGACACGTGCAGCTCTTTGAATACTCTTTCTTCCAACTGCATTGGAATGTTTTCCTGACTCAAGAAGACCTGGAGAATGTCAGCCCTTACTGCAGCCCCCGTCCTGTGCCTCCCTTCCCTCTCCACAGCTCCCTGCACGAGGGCCCAACTCTGATCCAGCCCAGCTGTGTAACCTCGCTCAGAGTGCTGGAAAAAAGCTTTGAGAAAGTATGAAGAGGTAAGAAAGGTAAAATTATAGACAGAGGTAGAGCTACTGGGACAGGACTGCCGGGAGCTCGAGGGTTTAGGAGGGAAAGCAGCAATGTGGAAAGGGTATAAAATCTAAAGGAAAAAAAGAACAAGGCAAGTCAGGAAGCATCAGGTCAGTCCATTTCTTGGGGCAACACAGCCATGCCAGGGGCCCTGATAGAGCTTGGCAGAAGACAGAAATGTGGCAATGTTGAGGACCTGTCCTTGGGAGCTGCAGGGACTGACCCATGTCTGCCTGGCCAGCAAAGCCACTGCTGGTACCCTGCTGGTACTTCTCTGGGTGAGCAGACTCGTGCTCAGCCCAATGGCCTGTGAAATCCTTTCTCTTCTGTGGGCTGGTCAATAAACAACTGCTTCACGTGCCTAGCTGTGTATATTCTGCTTACAGATTATCTTTGAGACTGGCTAAAGATACCAGAACAAACTCATGGAAAAACAAGCTGGTAACAAATGCCTGTAAATATATTTTCAGGTTTTTTGATATTCACTGAAAAAAAAAAAAATTTGTAGTGTTTTCTCATTGGTATGAAAGTATTTCCCATTGGGAAAAGGCTGAAGCACACAAAGGAAAGCTACTTTTGTATTTGTACTTGCAAAAAGCTAAAACTATTTACCAAAAGATAATATTTACTAGTAAATTTTCTCTTGGGCTTGTTTTGAAGCATTGTTTTATTCCATTACCCTTAAATGCTTCACAGACATTGCTTAAAACCATCATCCCTGTGTGTGAATCTCAGGTGGTTGAAACACTTGGGAAAATTTCTACTGCAGATGACTTAAGATCAGCAGAGTTCATGTGCAGAAACCATTTTCCAAATATTATTCCCCTTGCTAACACTTGCACGTGGGGCTCTGAAACAATAACACTACTTAGAAAGCTGCCTGAGCAGGTTGACCTGAACACCTGCAGCGTGCATGTGGGAAGTCGTTAGGGTGCCACATACCTTCATTCCTTCAGTTCTCCAAAAATCCCTTTGTATTGCAGTGAAGCTGTCAAAAGAGGTCAGTTTATTCAGCTGAAGGGAGACCAACATAACACAACAGAATTCAGAACACTACTGATGTAGGTACTGAGTGAGGGGATAGTGTTGAAAAAGGCAAGATAACTTAAACAGTTAAGGCTTGCCTGTGGAGAAGCTGGCCTTTCTTCCTGGACATGGAAAAAAAAAACCCAGTAGTATTTTCCTGTGATGTGATTTCTTCTTTACTACAGAAGTGGGCTGCACAGATTTCTCAGATGGTAGATGTGGTTAGAGCTGTCCTGAAAAGGAAAGACTGACTCATTCCACACGCAGCTTTTACACCCTCCCTCTGATCACTGCACTGTAAATCTTTGCTGTTCTGACATCAGCTTGGCTTTTCTTAGTCACTGAAAGAAAAGTTGCCAAACAGAATAGGTTTTGTATATCCTAACCCCTATTCTGGAGAGAATTAATGGACTGAGTCTGAAAGCCAAAAGCCTCAGATTTGTTTGGGTTAATCAATGCCAGAATTTGTTGGCGGGGGAAGGATACAGATGATCTTCCACAGCTGAAAGAGTACGTCAGTGTGACAAGCATTTGGAAGGTAACACGTCTTAAATGCCACCAAATAACACACTGGCTTTCACAAGAAGGCACTGCTGGACAGGATAGATTATCTTGTTCCAACACATGTGGAAGTTCACAAAAAACTTTGGAGTGGTTGATTACAGCAAGAGGAACAAGTGCAGTGAAGTGTGCACAGGAGGAGTAGGAGCACAAACCCATATAAATATTCTGGCACATAAAATGCATTTCTGATATGATGTTTCTGTGGAAAATTAGGTGGCACATTTTTAGTCTGTCATGATTTTGTCTGGTATGCTGGAGGTACCATGGCATAAATTAAAGCTACAAGGAGAGAGCAAAACAGCACCTACTAACTTTTTTTCCCATGAAAAGCTAAAGCTAACACAGAGTACCAGCAGAGTACTTGGGACTGCTCTGATTTACTCTGTTCCAATATATGCAGTCACTAGCAAGGCTCAGTGTCTCAATAGTACTTGGTTATACTGCTTGTTAATGCATTGCTTGCACTTGTCTTGCACCTACCCAGAGTAGTTATAATTTAGAACATAGAGAAAGGTAAAAAAATTATGTTTAGTGCCTAAAGAAAGGCTACTTTGTAATCACTGACAACCAAAAAACAACAGAGTTGGTGCATGATCTTGCACAAAACATTTATATTGGTACACAATCATCCTACATTAACCTGATACTTAGCCATATTTGTTAACAGACAAAAAAAATTATTAACAGCATGTTTGCAAGTAGGGTTCAAAACAGGTTGTATGCAAGAGGATGGAGTCAATGTTTGAACAAACTAGTTGGTAATGAGTTTTATTACACACAATAAAAGTATATTACATAAAGACATTGTATTACTGTATATTGCCTGATAGGAATGACACACACAACCTTATTAGAACAGGCAAAAGATACTAACCTGAAAAAAGCATTCATTCTTATCAAATATACTAAGAGAGCTAAGTTTATCATAGGGATAAGTAGAAAAGCAAATAGAGAGCAAAAACCATTTCCAGCCTGTATTATTCCATTTACATACAGCTTTTGTGAGGAGTATTCACACCTAATTTTAAAAGAATGCTTATTAATCTGAGATTAATTCAGTATGGTGATGAACATGAATAATATAGCAAAACCCTTTTAAACTTTTCTGTATTCATCTTCTCATGCATTGCATTGCATTTGGGACAGGCAACATAGTGGGACAATATTTAAATGACACCTGAAATGGTTAAATAGTATTTTGTTCAGTTACAGGAATTGTGTTTAGTAGCACAGTGTGATTTTTTTTTTCTCTTCATGAATCACAGAATATGCTGATTTGGAAGGGACCCACAAGGATCATTGAGTCCAACTCCCTGCCCTGTACAGCATCATTCCCAAATGTCACACCAGGAGCCCAAGAGCATTGTCCAAACACTTCCTGAACTCTGTCAGGTTTGGTGCTGTGGCCACGTCCTAGAGAGCCTGTTCCAGTGCCCAGCCACCCTCTGGGTGAAGAATCTTTCTCTAATATCCAACCTAAACTTTCCCTGACAACTTCAGGCCATCCCCTGGGGTCAATTAGTGCTATCATTGTTGAGGATGTCTTCATTGTATAAGCAACTGTAAATGGAGTTTCCTGTTCTCCAGGTGAGTTGCTTTGGCAGCTCCACTCAAAGCTCAGGCTGTGCACTGCCAGCAGCGTGCCCCCACATGTCTGCCTGCCCTGCCATGGCACTGCCAGAGCCCTTGGGATCCCTCAAAGCCAGGTGTGCAATGGAAAGAACTCTCCCAGGCTGGAGAGGGCTCTCCAGAGCAGCACAGCCTGGGGTTAGCGAGCCTCCCCTTTGCCTATCCAGCTCCCAAAGCGAGGAGCAGGAGCCCTCCGGATCACCCAGCCCTGCTCGGCGCCGCTGGGCGCACCCCGGGGTGCCCAGGGCGAGGCCAGAGCCCCCCTCCTGCCACACACATCAATCCAAAGCCATGTCAAGGCCATGAAATTGGAAAACCATGTGGCCGACGAGACACAATAGTTCGACTTTTCCCCTCTTGCTTTCCCAAGCCTTACTTTGGTCAGAGCAGTCCTCTGATACACACCAGCAGCAGCACTGATCCTGCCAAGAGGATAACAAAATCAGAGATTACCCTTAAAGAAATACAGGGCTTAAAGATGGCAGCTGGAAGGCCAACACTGGGGATCTCTTTGAATCCCAGTGAAGTATCACCTCTGCTCTCCAGAACTTGGCACTCCGGCCAACGCCAGCACGCGCGGGAAGACAAAAGCATTTGAAGGCAGCGATCCTGTGCCATCAGCCACCCAAGTGACCCCCCACCTCCAACCTTACCTCAGAAAAATGGCATTTACAGCCACAGCACGCAAGCCTGGTTACACACAACTCCCTGTGTGGGCTGACACACAGCAGAACGGAGTTCTTGCATCCAAATCAGATATTTCATCATGTATTTTTCATGTATCTTCTCCTGTTCTGTTTAAAAGAATTAGTGACTTTGTACTGTGGTGTGAAAGAGTTCAAATTTGGTTTTGATGAAAGACAGAGGAGAAAAAACCCCAGGCTGTCAAGCAGAAAGCAATTCCAAACATTTGAAAATAAAGGCAGAAGTTTTACCATAACCTGTTTGGGTTTTCCCCCAATAAAGGAAGGTCTGAAGGAAAAAGACGACGCATTTCGGTTTTTTGTATCTTTTTTATTCAAAAGTTTTCAAAGAAATAAAACAGAAAAAGCTAACAATCTAATCAAATTTACAGTTCAAAAATGTCTTTTGGCGTTTAACAACAAGTCCTAGGAAACAAAACTACAGAGTTATCTTGAACCGGACAAATAAGTTACCACTGGCAAGTTTGTGGCACTAGTAAAACAAAAATAAAAAATTAACTCTCTTGATCATATAGATATCTCTATGAAAATCTTTTTTTTTTCAATCTGTACAAAAGGTCTTTCTTCATAAATTAATTTTTTATAATTTAATGGCTGTCTACTATGTGATGTTTAAGTAACTGATTATTTCTTTATGTACAGAGGTTAAATTTCCCAAATCTTACCCAGACAATGAGTATGGCACTTAGTTCAGACATTTCTGGCAGCAACTCTTCCCTCCCTCTAACACAGCTATCATACTGCAGTTTTTAATTAATGCAAAAATAGCAAGTAGTGAGAGCTCCAGGTTTGGAAAGTTACCAAATACAGGCAAGGTGCTGCAGGAAGTCTGGACTTTTACAAAGCAGTAATATTCCAGGGAGCATAGAACCAATAATACCACAACTTTTTAAAAAAAGAAAAAACAAAAACACATCTCTTATGACTATGCATTTCACTAGAATCTACACTTCTCAGAGCAGCAATTTACTTTTGAAACTATGAAATGTCACCGACATCTATACTCCAATACTCACACAAAATTTAAAAACTAAAAAATACTTGAAAGAAACAACTGCTTAGCCCTAGCTCCCGAGCTAGGATGATTTGGTCTGTGGAAACAGGGAGGGCCAGCAACCTGTCCCAATACAAAAGGAAATAAACTTTGAGGTAGATAACTGATCATATACAGCTGACCAGAGAAGTACACAGTTTTGGAAGACAACTTAATTTATCATTCAATTTAAAACATATGCAATTGTAATAAAAAGCTTTAGTAGCAGTGAATTATCTAATATGTGAAGTACAAATAACTGTGTATTTATGAATCAGGAATTTCATAGTTTCAAAATTGGTTTTCTTTACACTTAACACTTGTAGTGATGATGTAAAGTGTGGCACTGCTTGGATCCAAGTCTTCCTTCATGCTTTTGTGTCCATACATCAATTAAAATTATAAAACCTAAATGCAAATGTACAAAAAAGGCACATTCTCTTAACCGCAAACTGGTCCGGCAAAAATAAAGAGTACAGAAGACGCAATGCTGAGACAAATCAGAATTATTGGTTACTGGCTCTTTGTTCTTTGGTAAAGTTACCTTTTAAAAGTGCCAAGTCTTTTTATTTTTATTTACCTACTATAGAGAGCTAGTACCCAATCAATTATGCTTCTACTTAAATCTCAGCATGTGTTTGAAAACGAGTCCTTTAGCTTTTGCCATTTTGCTGTAATAGCAACTTTTCTGCTTGCTAAGTCTCAGCACAATCCTCATCCTAAAGCACTATCATTAGTATAAAGGAAGGACAAAAACATTCGGTGATATCTCCACCCCAAACTCCCTACTCTACCTATGCTAAAACTAGAACATCAAGTTAGTTTCTGAAAAAAGGCAAAAAAAGATTTTACATTGCATCATACAGCAGAGTTCCTAAATCATTCAAACTACCAGAGGGAACTATTGGCATATGGCCTTACAAACAATTTATACTATTAAAATTTCCCCAGTCAGAAAATGTGTTTCACACAAAACATTTTTTCCCCTCTTGCATTTCACTACCTTACATATTATGTGAAAAAATCATTAAAAACACTTACTACACATTAAAAAAGCCAAATTTTCAGCAATTTTTATTGACTACCTTTAAAAGCCCTATGCTGCTGTTTTACAAGGCATAATAGACCAGCTCATTTGGTCAAAGCATTCTACACCATTAGTTTGGACTACTTACTGAAACAGCTACAGCATTGAAAGATTTAAGGCAAATTGGAATTTATAGAAAAGGATAAGACACTTCACACTACATTAAAAGAAAAACAGAAAGCTAAGAGACCAGACACTGTAACTGCAACACTGCACTAAAGCAACACTCACACACTGCAAGCACAGAACATCATCTTAGATGTTTTACTATTTTAAACTTCAGAAAATCCATTTCATACAAAAAAAAAAAAAAAAAAANNAAAAAAAAAAAAAAAAAAAAGATAAAAGAAACAAACAAAATAAAAATAAACCAAAGCACAAATTCTGTCATGCACGTGAATAAGTCTTCGTGGTCATCTGTGCATACCCAGAAATTTGAAGGTTTTTTTTTTTTGCGTCATAACACTTGATAAAAACTTTTTTTTACTAAAATAAACCTGTTCATGGGAACAGCTACTAGATGAATTTAAGGTTTTTCTTATGCACCTTATAGAACTTATAGCAAAAATAGTTTTAGTTGATTTCATTATAAATAACATTTTCAAGAACCTGTGCAAAACTGTCAATAATTCCTAAAGCACAATTGATCAGTAAAATCCATGATTGTTTCAGCCTTTGCACCCTTCTCCAGGCCAGGTCAACACTGGACATCTGTAACACAGAAAGGTCAGAGCTAGAGCAGAGATACAATCACACACTTTTTTCTTAACGTAGCTGTCCACAAAATGAGCTGATTGCCTATTTCAGACAGCTGTGAGAAGATGAAATGAATCTGAGTATAAACCTGTGGAGTAACACAGGCAGCACTGCAGGTGCTTGGCCCTTCCCAGGACAAGGCTCTCCACCAGGACAGAGCCTGCACTGCATTTCCCCCTCTCTCTCTGACAACTGCTCAGCACACAGAGCTCCCACAGGGGAACTCTGAGGCTGTACTCAAAGCTCTTCCCTTCTTTGTTGTTGTTGTTCCTTTTAATCGACCAAAAGTCGTTGAGTGAGCTACTCCTGTGGCATCTCCAAGGCTTTTGATCTCTGGAAAAGGAACAATAACTTTCTTTTGGTGCAGCCTCCAGGAGGCTTCGTGCGACAGCTAAAACAGACACAGCTACTGTGCCTCCCTGATGATGGTACTGAACAGCAAGTCAGGGCTCATCAAACTGGAAGGCAGACTTTTCAGTGTATTGGCTTATATTACCACACAGGTAAAATACCCAGCTAATGACAAAAAAGTTTAGACGACTTTTTAATTTTTCAAAGCAAGGCAAAGTTTGGTATTTTAAGGCTTGTACATTTGTAGGTGCATATAAAACAGGTTTGGTTTTTTTTTTTTCAAGTCCCTTTGACTATTTTTCACATAGGTGCAACTTTCTGTAAAGAAGCTATAAAGTTATTGAATGTAGCTGCCAGAGGAAAGACACTGTGTATTTCTTTTTGACTGCATCCACTCATGCAAATGTGCTGGTTGTAATTTACCTCTCGAATTATGGGAATATGGATACTGACTTTAAATAAGACATTCCCAAAAGTGCTGCATGTGCATTTAGAAAGAAGTTTCAGTTTGACAACAGTGACAAAGCCACAATTAAGAGACTGCAGTGTTCCCTGTATTTAGGGCACAAAATAACTGTGGATCCCCTCTCCTTCACCTGTCTGAAACACGACAAGTACCAGTGTGTTCCAGGGACAGAAATACCAAATGCCATGCTCTGAGGCTGAAATCAGCTGGGTAATATTAACCTTCCCCACATACCCACTGCTACAGTCTCTGCTGACACAGATTTCTCTTGCTCCTACTGCATATAAATACAGGTAACAGTGCTTCTCTGAAGAATAAAATAAATGGATAACTGACTTACAGCAAACACACAGAATTGCTCACAGAGCTTGGAATTCTACACAGAGTCATCAATACAAAACATGTCTCAGATGGGAACAACAATTCATCCTTTCAGGAGACTTAAGGCTGTTCCTCCTGCCTGGCCTCAGTCTATGGGGAAAGATACTGACAGGCTGGGAGAGAGAGGCAGGATGGGGATGTGACATGCAGGATTACGCTTCGCTGGCTACCACAGATCTCTGTTGGTGAGGAGGTTTTACATGCCCACAGGGAAGACTGAAGGCAAAACAACGAATTCCTTGAAAAGCGGTTAACACCAGGCAACAGCCTTGGCATGGGAAACGTGCAGGAGTCATGATTTTACCAGGAGGAGATGGATAACGAGAAGAGCCTGTGGCTTTGCTTGCTGCCTGCCCTGGAAGCAAATCAAGGATGTGGGCTTCCTCTAGATGCCAGCATTTGGCCCGACTACAGGAATAACACAGGTCATATGCTGTGCTACGCAGGCTCTGCCATCTGTTGAGTTTGCCAAGTTTCCCCATTGGTTTGTTTCTATCTTTCCATATAAGAAGCTGTTATGGCAATAATGGGGATGAGAGCGCTGTTGTCAAACAGCACAGCTGACCTGCAGGATCAAAGCTAATGCCAAAATGTGTGTTTTGTTGGATCAATACATTTGAGAGGGATATCACACAACGGTAGCACATAACTGATTTTGATTTTTCAGTATCAAATAAATGCCACAAGGGCTGTAGAAAAACCTTTCTAACATGGCCTCCAGCACATGATTGCAGATGAATGGAATTTTTCAGTGTGAGGTCTTAGAAAATGTGATGTAAAAAATTATGTAGCCAAGTTGCCTGGCTTACAAAGCACTCAAAAAAAAAAAAAAAAAANATTATCACATTTTAAACCATAGACTCAGTTGTTAATGGGGAGGAAAGAAAAAAAAAAAAAGAGGACAAATTAAGGAAGAACTAAATTCCAGAACTTTAAAACACAGATCATGGAAAAGGGAACAGTTAGTGCAAGTAACATTTTCAGGACGGAAATGTACAGAAAGCAAAACAATTTTGTATGAAGTAAGTTCAGGTAAAGCTAATGATTTGCTAGTAAAAAAGGCCATGCAAGCAGAACCAGAGGAAACCTGGAGTAGGAAAGCAGAACTCTGGAATTAGAGCCAAATGAGGACATGGATTAAAAACTAATTGACAAAATTCTGGACCAAACTGCTTTTTCCTAGGAAAAAGGGAAGTCTTCAAGAGAAAAGGTCAGCAAGGATTTCCACCAGACTGCCTCCCTGCTCCCTGTGGTCTGTAAGTCAGCCACAAAGCTGCTTCTACTCTTACATGTGCCACAAAACTAGAGCATGACATGTCTATCAGTACAGTTCCCTTTAGCATTTTGATTCTTGTATTTTTGCATTAATTCATTGTTGTTCTGTATAGAGCATGCTGCTAAAATGAACAAATTAAAATCCAACATAATCCAGTTATGGTATAGAGAAATTATTAAAACAGTATTACTCAGAATTCATTAATTCACTTCTGGATCCCACGTTTCCTTCCCTGGCTTTTGACTCTGGCCATGTTCAAATCAGCTTCACTGTCCACAGATATTGTCATCAGTATTATTTACATGACAAAAAAAAAGAAAGTTCAATACAGAGTACTGTAAATTATGAAATAAAGCATCTTTGAATTCACATCTTTCATGAGACAGGATGAGCCCCTACCTCACAGTTACTTATTTTGCTGATACGTATATGGAGAGTGGTCACTGGATGTCTCTACTGTAACCTGTTGCTGACCACTGGCTTCCTGCAAATAAAAAGGAAGGCAAGCCATGAGACACATTGCAACATTACCTGCAATCTGTATTTCCACTTGACTCATACCAATAACAGTTTTCAAATTTAAAATCTTCATCACATTTCTCAAGTGAGGTATTCCAAATCTGAGGTGTTAACTTTACCCTGATTAATATTTCAGCAAACAGAGAAATTAAATGATCATGCAACTTTTGTACTTCCTCAGATGCTTTGATGATAATGGAAAAAAAACCCCAGACCCTCAAACTTTTGACATTATAGAAATAAATAGAGAGAGCACATCACTGCTAGAATATTTTCTATCTGTAGACATAAAAGAGCATTCTGTCCCTCTCTGTTTGAGGAGGAGGGAGAAGAATGAGATCTACTTACCACACAGACACTTTGAGTACTGTGATGGGATTGGCACTAGGCAACACAAAGAATTGTAGATGGGACTTTGCACCGGGCTCCCCAGAAACCAGGCAATTAATTCAGCTGAGAATGCTCTGGCAGACAGAGCAATTAGGTAATTACCAAAAGAACAACTCTGATCCACATGGGCAGATGCACCAAAATGAATCAAAAAAATTCTGGAGTTTCTGGATAAACAGACTTTGAAATGAAGTGTTTTTTTCTTACAGGCTCTGGAAGAAACTGTCTGGCACTCATTCTGAATACATGAGCTGCAGCATGCCTTGTCTAGCTCCTCTGTTAAAGAAGTACTGACCTATGAAAGGGTGTAAGGTAAGCCAAAGTAGTAGATAAATTATTTAGTTTACTTATGTTATGCTCTCCAACAAAAGTAATAAATTCCTCTTCGATGGAGAGATTTATTAGACAAACATGCACAGTATCCTGAGATGCCAGGGTCAAATCAGGATTCTTTGCAAAAAGCTACAATCAAGGTCTGCTGGCAGATAATTCTGTACACAAGTAAGCAAAGTGAAAGATCAAAACTTCAATACACTCCCTGGTTTGTTACTATTGGAGTTACCTTTGACAAAACACAGGGTTTGCCTGAGCCACACTCCTAGAGAAGATTGCTCTGAGTAGTGTACTGCCATAAGTACAGGTAATCCTTTGTTCTTTGTTATACTGGCTGTATTAGTTGAGAATAATGACATTTTATAGTTTTAATACATGTGCCACTCACAGTATATTTACAGTTACAATATTTGCCTTTGAGCACTAATTTTCCCTGAAAAAAAAAATCGTATTCATATTTCTTATCTCTGGTCTTTTATAAAATATACTGACCTCAACTGGAACTGCTGCTGTCTGCACATGTGTGTACTGGGGGATGTAGGCTCCTTGCATAGCTGTTGTGGCTGGCATGTACTAGAAAGACAAGAGTCCATTACATTGAGTTAAAGCCCAACAGAAGTGTAAAAGTATTCAAAACACCTGTCATAGTATTGTTTGACAGAAATTGACTGTTTCCCTAAAGCAACATACATGAGAGAAAGACTTCTGTGCCTGAAATCAATAGGCTTTCCAGAAAAGTCATGTATCTATTTTGAGAAAATTCAAATTTAGACCTCAAAGACTGTGTAAAGGACTCTTCCTTCTCTGTTAACCCCAGTCATCATATTTTCTTTTTTTAACCCAATCTGGTCAGAAAAGAAGGGTCTTGCAGTTAGAAGCAAGTCCGAATCTCTTCAGATTTAACTTCTGTTCTACACTTTAAGAGATTAGAGTCACAGAAAGGAGTATAAAGAGTAAAACAAACTAATTTTAATCTATTGGATGCAACTCTGAAGTCACCTCCTGGATTCCTTTCATTTGTTTTGGTCTATTTTTATTTACTCATTTCCAATTCCTGATCTGTTAATAGAGGGAATAAAAGCTGCTGAATATAATTTTAAAATGGAGACAGTTTCTAATAATTTACTGGACATAAGATGACACATTACTTTTTCCCACATGCAAGCTGCAGAGGGATACTGTGATCTACAGGCAGTATTTTCTACCTGGGTAAGTTCTATTTTGTATCAAATTGCTACATACTGTTCCAGTACTGCCTAATGAAAGATGACTCATCTGCTGTGTCAGAGGGCTTAGCATCGATGCAGGCTGTAGTGACATGGTGTGGTCCATGGAGGGAGTCAGAACAGCACCCTGTTAAACACAGAGAAACAAAGAAATGGTTGCAGCACTCAGATTTAATTTAATTTTTGATTTGCAAGTCTAAGTATGGACTGTCCTTCTGAGGGGATGTACCACAAGAACTCTCCTTAATCCCAGGCACTGAATCAAAGAGCACGTCTGGAGCATTCTGAGTCTGGAGCATTCTGTAGATGCTCAAGGTGGAACACCTACTTTGACTTCCCATTGTACATTCACCTGATGTGGCAGACACTTGAGAGACCTGCTGAAAATGCTTTGTAAAATATGAGTTGAACCAGATGCTGACTTGAAAGCAAAAATTTGCACGTTACCTGGTACAGACTCACTTGGCTTAAGCTTTGGAATTTCATGCTTTAGGAAGAAACTTTTATCTCATCTTTAGGAATGGTGGCTTTGGAGGAGGAACATTTGTGTTCCTACCCATCACACATGATGTTCACACATGAGACAGCTGCCCTACTTAGGGGCTGCTTTCATTAGCACACATATTTCAGAAGAGTGACTTAGCAATGCTGATTCTTTGTCTAAATACCAGCTGCTCTTGATAACATTTCTATGCTTCCATACCATTTTGTTAAGTTTATAAAAATTATACTCTAAACTTTTAAACACTTTAGATTGCTAAATATGGAGGGCACACTCATAAAGGTTTTCAGAGTTAACTGAAATGGAAAATTATCAAGAAATTTCATTTTACCAATCATGCTCCACAAAAACACATTTCCAAATACTTTGTATGACTTATGCTTGCAGAAGGTGTTGATTAAAATTAATGGAGGCTCAAAACTAACAGAAATAATTGCAGTGTACTGAAAGCAAGTATTTTGAATCAATAACTAATCCTTAAAAAGAAAAAAAGAAAAAGAAAAAAGTATAGAATATACTTGGAAAAACAACCATGTGATCAGTGTAGATGAAATGAGTCACAGGCACATCAAACACTGAAAGAATTTCCTGTCTGTAGACTGCAGGCTTCTCTGAAAAGCAAACGAGCAAGACAGCACCCGTCTTTGCACAGGCCAAAACTGAACTTCAGTCTAGAATCCAGGTCTTTTATTTTCAACTGTGAAATCTCATCTTGTGTACCTGTGAAACTAATACACCTAAACTAATACACCCTTATAACATATCAATCCTTGTCTTTCACAGCTTTATTTGCAGGATGTTGTTTTATGAAAATCCGTGTTAATAGAGAAGGAAGTGAAAACCTTCTCTGTGTATGTGTATTTAACATCAAAAAACCACAAATACAACAACAATTAAGTGTGTGAGAGGGTGTTCTGGTTCAACACCAACTTCTCTGCATGCCCAAGAAGAAAATGTTCTGCCAAAAAGATTTGCATTCTATAATCTTTGTGGAGGGCTTAATTAAAGTCAAGACAATATCCTTTCTATATCTGGAAACAGACCAGTTTATTAACTATGGGAGTGCATCTATTAAAGTGCCTGTTATTATTAGTAATGCTCATCTCAAGAAACCCAGTAAGTCTCAGATGTAATGGTACTTAATTGGGAAATGACATAGACAAGAAGCAAAATATCATGGGAGAGCAGAGATTAGAATGCCTGACAGTCTGGTACAGATGCCACAGCCAAAAGTGTAGGGACACCAGCATTACTCATGAGTGGTGAAGCCAGAACAAGCTATGCAGGTTTTCTCAAGTGAGTGCCCATAATGTCATTCATATCACTACATCCATCTGTCTTTCACAAATTATTTGGTCTGAACTATTGTAGACCTTTTCTAAAACACTGGGTCTCCAATTTCAGCTCCTGAAAGGTAGACAGTATGTAAAATAGTTGGCATTTGCAAAGTGCTTTCTATTTATGGTAAAATAAAACAAAACCAAAAAAACCAACACCACTAAGTTTCCTCTTGGAAGTTTTCTCTAATGGTCCTCATCACACTGATACTCTGAAGGTAGCTTTCTTTTTTTTTCCTAATAAAATGAGGCCCCAGCTCAGGCTACTGGCTTTGTTTTGCTTTTCATTTTGATCCATGGAAGTAATTGGGCAGGAATTGACATATTTCCTGTTGTTTAAAGTATGTAAAGTGTTTATATAATAGATAAACACAACACTGGAGAAGCACAAAAACTTACTGGGTGCTGCATTATATATGGTTGAGGCTGCATCCAAGAAGGACTCTGAACCTAGAACAAAATTGGCATTTTATTTTTCATTTTATACATTCCTGGAATACCCCAACTTAGATATAGTAATAACTTAAATCATGTTAACATGACTCCTCCCTTATTTATTGGCTTTTAAATCCAATTAGTCCCTCTGTGGAACAACATTGATTTCTATGAAAAAATATTCAAATATATTCCCTGAAAAAAGTATTCATTGTAACCTGTAAATCAGAGAAAAGATTTGGAGACCATATACCACATACACCTTTCAGAACAAAAGACAATGTTTTTAGTGCAGGTTTCAGAAACTTAATCAAGTACAATGAAAGGGGTCAAACAGATGAATGGCAGATTTCTGCTATGTTGAAAAAGGAAGCTCCTTTCTCAGAAATT
>WAAE01026182.1:0-23518 GCA_013400495.1 Nicator chloris
TTTCTTTCCTTCTTCTTTTCTGTCTGTCACCCAGCCAATGGATTGGCCACGAGCAGCACACGATGCCAAGGCAGGGTGCAGGATTTGGGTCTGCTCAAGTGAGGCTGGTGTAGACAGGACAGGAGGGGATGGTCCTGACCACTCACAGCCTCCAGTCTCAGATCCATCTGGCTCTCTCATGTCACAGAAAGGACCTGGCTCTCCCTTGTGTGCTGATCTGATGGGTACAAACACATGCAGAAAACTCTGGAGGACTGCAAGCGTCGGAGTGGAGGGAGATGGGAAATTTTGAAGAGTACATAAAGTACTGGTGGTTTTCCTCTAGATCCTCAGGAACTTAGAGGCACACAAGAACCTTCTAAGCATAAAAGAGCCTCTTTTATCACAATTTTAAGGAGTTTATAACATAGAATTTTAGAATAATAAAAGTTGAAACCTCTAAGCTCATCAAGTCTAACCAGAAATCCAGCACTACCACCATGTTCACTATTAATCCGTGTCCCCAAGTGCCACAACTACAGGTTTTTTGAACACTTCCAGGAATGGTGGCTCCACCACTTCCCTGGGACAACCTGTTCCAGTGCTTGACAAGCTCTTCTGTGCAGAAATTTTTCTCTAAAACTCTCCTGGTGCAACTGAAGCCACTGTCCTGACCACAGCCCTGGTAGCAGGACAAGCACATGGTGTGGCTGCCTCTCCCACTCACGGCCAACTTTGATGAATTTTGGCTTTTTTAGACTTCAATTCTTCCAATCAAAAGGTTTGAACCGAGTGTTTCCATACAAAGAAACAGGGAAAAAGTATCTTAAAGGTGTATCTAAGAGTAAAAGAAAAGGAATATGTATATTCTACCCTTAATTAGTGAGAAACTGAGTGCCAGCACTGTCACAGCTCTTCTCTGCCTATCCAAAATTTCTACCCCAATGGAAAGATTTATTATCATTTTCCTCTCTTTATGATGGTATGTTGATGACATTAACCTGCTTTTATGAAGGAACCTCATGTTTCTTGTCTACATTTTGACAAATGCTTAAGTATAAGAAGCAGAGCAAATTCTCAATATAAAGTAGCAATTGCTGCTGCTCCCAAAATATAATTCTACTCTTCTGTCTTTTTTGCCTTTCTTGCCCAGCGTAATTTCTTCAGTATTTCCTG
This sequence comes from Nicator chloris, assembly GCA_013400495.1. Lineage (NCBI taxonomy): Eukaryota > Metazoa > Chordata > Aves > Passeriformes > Pycnonotidae > Nicator > Nicator chloris. The sequence continues at coordinate 1,156 of WAAE01026182.1, forward strand.
AATGTGACCTTGATGGTAATTTTACCTAATTATAATCAAGATTCCCATTTCAAGGAATTAAACTTCTTGCTCAAGTAAAGCAAACAACTTTGCTACCCAGCAGCAGGGAGATGTGGCTGGGGCAGCACCCAGCTCCTCATGCTGCATCTCCAGGTGATGCTGCCTAAACATCACCTCTTGTTGGGATTTCCACAGGGGAAATACCAGCAATATTTAGCATTCTCCCATTTCCATCTGCTCCTGTGTGCTGGGTTTAGATGTTTGGCCAGTGTTACCCTTTTGGATGTAAAGTAATTACAGTTTTCTCCAGACCTAGCAAGGGATTACTGCACAGCCAGAACCAGGTCGGCATTTCTGTGGAATGATGAAAATATTTGCATTTTTACTGCCTTTTGCAGAACTTCACAGATAACAAAGGATTTACTGGGACACACCCCTGGAAGGGGATATGGCCACAACAAAGAGATATCTACAACTCCATGCACATTTCAGCTTTGAGGAGAAACACAAAGAAATGCCATGACAAGTTGGACAGCAAAGGGAAAAATTTATACGTGCTCTGGGCAATTTCTCATCCAGGGATCTTACAGGGCTTGGCAGCCCTTGATTTTGGAAACATTCCTGGTGGTGGAAAGACACATTAGGATACCTGTTCAGGACCAGATGTTATGTGGTACAACACAAGAGAAAAAAATGTGTCTGTAGTCCTGTGCTGAGCTGTATCATCCATGTCACTTTTATCTGGAAGGTGGGAACCAGCTGGCACCCAGAGCCCTGTGAAATTTGATCATTTTTGGAGCTAATTTACCATGTGACCCCTACAATAGAATGGCAGGGATTTCCTTTAAAATAAGAGGATAAATAACAGGCAGAAAGTTGATTGAGCTCACTACCAAATCTTGTGAGGTGCTCAAACCCCCAGCACTCCCACCACAGAAACAACTTTGCCACATGGACTCAAGCAGAGCATACAACACCCATCCTGTGCCAAAACCTGGATGTCGGTGCAAATAAGGAATAGAGACAACTTATTTCTAAAGAGCAGACTACAGCAGAGTGGCTCCTTAAGATTGAGAAGGAATTTGGTTATCAAAGAGTCACTGACAAGATTGTATAAATGTACCAAAGGAAAGAAAACAAAAGTTGAGTAGGATATTATTAGCAAACAGGGATTTAGTGGTGGAGAATGTATTGAAGTAGGTGCTTTCTAAGGATCAGAATACTCATGCAAATGCCTTCCAGTTGAAGAAGTATTTACTGTAAAAGCAGCTGTGTAATTTGGCATGGTTTCCTGACAGAAGGAGTGTAACAAGTTGGAAGATATTTTGCAGGCTTGTGCTTCCAGGCAGGTAAGAAACTAAACTTTTTTAGCAGATTAATGGCACCTTCTTGCCTTGGAGGCAAGGATTTCATGTTTTCTCACCCTCTCTGCTCATTTTCCTGCAGGCATTTAGGGCGAGGAACTACTGGAGACCTGCACTTTCTGCCTGTAGAAACGGAGTGAGATGATGTGAAGGAAAATGGGAGCAGTGAAATGTATTTTATAGTCCTGAGAGCATGAATAAGCCAGAGATCACAACCTGTTCCTTGGGAACCAGTGCCACTGGAAGATTTCCCAGCGTGTATGAAGTGACACATGCTCACATTTAACCCTTTCAAGAGCTTATCCTCAAAACCTCTTTGCGAAATATAATTAACCACCAAAACTAATTATGGAAACCAGGCAACAGCACACAAATTACCGCTCACTGCTTGCAACCATCACTGTTGGTATTATTGGATCCTCCTTTCTGCCCCCCCAGAGGTGAAATGCAGAGCCAGGGAGCTGCTCATACCCACTGTCAACCGTATCTCTTCATCCTGGTTGGCCAAGCCATCGTAGTAATAGAGATCAAACCTCCTTCCCGTTTTCCAGTCACTGAGCAAATCCTTTTCCAAACAGAAAAGCACACTGAAGTGGCTTTCACTGCAGACCAGCCAAATTGGGTACTTGGGGGTCTTCAAGTAACAACCAACCTAGAAGAAAAATACAAAATAGCAGACCATCACTGGGGTTGGGGGGAGACACAATTCATTGTGGAAAACACAAAATTCGTAAGACCATTTATTTATTCTAGTCTACAAACACTAATGAAGGCTCATTAGAGACTGTTGTTGAAGCAGACTGGCACAGCTCTGGTAAATCATGGAGCATGAAAGCAAATATTGGGCCTTGAGTTATGGCAGGTAATGAAATGCAGCTGTAGTGCCCTTCCAGCTGAAAGATCAGACCCCAGATGAGCTGAACCAAAAGGGAGCAAGTCCTCTGCAACAGCTGCAAAACCACAGGAATACAACATGGGATCAATGGGAGGCCGTGCTGTCACTCAACAGTGACTGGAAACCAGGTAAGAGACTCACAGGATCTCAAGTGCCCTGAGACATCCCTGCCTGGGCAACTCAACGGAGCCCAAAGTCTTTTGTTGAGTAAAGAAGGTAATATATTCCCTTCACTTTATTATCTTCTAGTTCACAGTCCAAATGTGTTTTCAGCTATAGAAGAAAGCAAAACAGAAGCATTTGTTTTGCTTGGTTATTCTTAAAAATGAAATATGCTCGTACGAAAATAAAACTTTAACAAAAGTCTTTTCTAAGCCTTTGTCCTTCTTTAGAAAGTATGTTTATAAATAACCTGAATATTCTCTAAGAAAGTGCATAAAAACTCTCATATTCATTCATAGATGTTTTAAACTAGAATACTCAAGAGATTTAGTCTGTAAGGGATGGAGGAAGGGGATACCAGCAGCACTGCAGCTGGGTTTTGTATCTTTGAGAAATTGCTTAGGGAAACTGAAGCCTGAAATTAAACATTTTGCTTTCAGTCATTTTGCTTTCAGGACTTTTTCACTGAAAAAGCCCTAGTGGAAACTGAGGAAATTTTAACAGAAAAATTCTTATACATGATTCCTAGATATAGATCTGTGGATACAGCTCCTACAGTGCAGCCCTCAGTTCTTCACCCGAGCACGGGGGCAAATGGCAAAAGCCAAAAGGCAGAAGCCAACATTAATTCTGTTGAAATCAAAACTCAAACCAGCACTCTAAGTGATAAGGAGTTTGTGTTTTCATCTTGAGGGACATTTAGAATTTATATCTGAGGTGTTACAAGTGCAAATTCAGCTGCCTTCCACAATGAGAATTTCTTCTGATGTTAGATAACAAGTCTCCAGCTAATTAAGTAACTGTTCCCTGACTCATTACTTTGCTAATATCTATTTAAAACAGCCTTTTATACAACACTTTTGCTTCTTATGTAAATTCTTGGCTCAGAAGTAAAGAATTTTTTACAAGCTTCCAATAACACTCGTAACAGGAGTTATCAAAAAAGAAAATACGGAGTTTCAACAAAAGATGGCAAATTAGAGGGACAGAGATGAAAAGATTCAGTCTCACAAGCATGCATATTTTAATATGCAGATAAGTCAAAGCCAAAAAGAACAGTCAGCCTGCTCCTAAAAATTTGTTCTTCCTACATTTGTCTGCAAGAGCAACTTCCCAGCTTCATCAAACAACATTTGACAAAGATTAGAGAGATACAGAACTTTCAAAGCCACGTCCACTCCAGCTCTCACTCACATGAACCGTCCCCCTGAAGCCAGGACAAACTGTTCAGATGATTGAGGGCTGTAGGAACATTCTCCAAAAACGTGTACTTTTCAATTATAATCTTTGCAGAAAGCAGCGAGGGCATGAACTTTGGGACAACTAAGAGAGTCTAAAAATATTGTAGCTCAAATCCTCCTCTCCCAGAAGAAGGGAGAAGTCTTTGTCTTGGTCGCATCAATTTAACCAGCTGAGGATTAGCTGCTGCCTTTGACACCGAGATGCAAAACATGTTTTGCTCAAAATACAATATGAAGCCATGCTGCTGACAAAGGAAGGACAATCCTCACTGTGAGGATTCCTTTGGCTGCTTCTTCAAGCACCAGTTGCCGTGTGGAATAGAATCACTGAGTCCTTTAGGTTGGAAAAGACCTCCAAAACCATCGAGTCCAACCTCTGACTGAGCATCACCTCGACAACAAGACCAGAGCACTGAGTGGTTCCTTCAATACTCGCAGGAGTGAGGATTCCACCACCTCCCTGGGCAGCCCATTCCAACATCTGCCCATGTGAGGGAGGTTGAGGCTCCAGAGGCTGCTGAGCCCAGCCACAGTGAAGGCACTCTCCCCTGGAGAGAGCACAACCCTCAGGCTCCAAGGGTATGAAGAGTCCCCTGAGGGAAGAAGCCCTGGGAGATCGCGCTCTCACTCACGGCAAGGAGGTTGTGACTCCCAGAATGCTTTGCCCCAGTTATGTTAATTGTTTGTACCCTATTGGTTCTTTCTTTTCCCCTCTCCCTTCGCCCCAGCTGATTGGCCCCTTTTCGATCCTCTCCCTGATTGGTCCATTTCTCAATCTCTAACCCGATTGGCCAAGCTGTGTAACTGTGGGTCTCATGTGAGCTCCCTAGGCTGCTGCTGGTTCTCTCGGGCAGCAGCGAGGCCTGTTGAAGAGATGAGTTTCTCAAAACATACTGTGAGAATCTGGTGTAGTGGTAAACACGTTTGCCTCACACACAAAAGGTCCTCAGTTTGAGACAAAACACCCCAATTACTTCCTCTCAGCTTCCCAGAGTATGTTTTGAGAAAAACTCATCTCTTCAACAGGCCTCGCTGCTGCCCGAGAGAACCAGCAGCAGCCTAGGGAGCTCACATGAGACCCACATGTAACCCCACCCCCTGCCTTCCCTATATAAGTCCCTGTTCTCCCTGGCTTTCCAGTCTTCTGTCCCCGGATCCCCTCCAAGAATACAGCTCCTAGAGAACCCCACCAGAGGACTCTGTCCCTTATTCCGCGTCACCCGAGCGGCTTCACAGAAGAGCGGAATCCCTGCAGAGGCAGTGGACGTGCCTGTGCCACCAAGACATCCTTCTAAAGACGCTTCCAAAGAAAGTCACTCCTGACACCTGCTCTGCCTGCCACATGACCACACTTCCAGTGAAGAGATTCCTGCTGATGTCCTGCCTGAACCTCCCCTGGTGCAGCTTCAGGCCGGTGTCTGTTGTCCTGTCACTGGTTGCCTGGGAGAAGCGGCCGTCCCTCACCTCACTACACCCTCCTGTCAGGGAGTTGTAGAGAGCAGTAAGGTGATTCCTGAGCCTCCTCTTCTCCAGGCTAAACACCCCCAGCTCCCTCAGCAGCTCCTCACAGGAATGACTCTCCAGACCCTTCCCCATACACAGAATTATGCCCTCATTTAACTGGTCCAGCTGGTGAGGTCTGAGCGTTTCCTCAGCTGTCTGACCAGCCTGGTTGGTGGTAGTAATACTGGATAAAAACTGGAATAAAACCAGGAAACAGGACAGGGCAGAACAGGCATGAGCACCAAGTGTTCTGACTCCTGAGGAAACCCCTCAGACTCAGCAGAGTGTCTGTGTCATCCAACAAGAGCCTGACAGAGATCCCTGATCTCCACCATCTTCCCTACATCTGTAGGGCTGAATTCCAAAGGCAAATCAGGGATACGTGACTTGCATCCTTTTTATGAAATATTATTTTTGGTAAGAGCTCAATGGCTGTGTTTTTGTCACTGTTCAAGTACTGGTTTTCCAGCAGGCTCATTAATCACCTTCAGGCAAAAGGAAAGTAATGGGGGAATGAATGAGGTGTCCTTTTGTGCTGCATGTTTTCAGTTCCTGTGGAGACTTCCCTAACCCTGATCCTCTCCCTTACAAAGCCCTCAGGAACGCTCATAAATTTCAGGGACACCGTTCTGATCTTTGGGAAACATCAACTTTTCAAAAGCAAGCACCTTCAAAGGGCTCATTCTCCATCTGACATCTGTGCGTGTTCACACAATGCTCAAATTCAACCTGAAGACAAATATTTATTGCTGGGGAATTATTCCAACAGATCTGCCAGAGTGAGTGGATGGTACCTCACCACTCAGCCCTCATTTGTCCCTTGAACAAGGCCATCTTTTGGAATCTCTATTCCAAAAGAAACAAGCAAGAGAATGTGATACCAAAACCAAGCCGGATAACTGGATATGGCCAATCTGATGGCATTTTTCTCCAGTTTTATCACTGAACATAATCTCACTTCCTTGCTTGTAGGGCTTTTACTATTCATTTTCTAGTTATAATCAATCATTCCTTGCTTTATGTTTCTTTCCCTGAATACAGCTGCTAGAGATTTTTATTTGAGAAGCAATCACAGTGTGTAATGGTTCCACAAGGGGCTGGGTTCTGTCAAACCGAGGAATTTCTGCTAGCACCAAATCCAGCAGGATTGGCAGGCTAAAGGATAATTACACAAAGCTTTCAGAGCTACAGGCAACAGCCCATTGTTTGTTCTGTCAGTGTTTTATTCCCCACAGCTGCAATGACCTTTTCTGCATGAATATTGAACAGTGTTCCAGTGGTGTTAGGAGTGAAGTGTCAGTGGTGTAAAATCAGACACACCTTTCCAGCAGCCCTGGAGGGAGCAGTGACCCCACTGACCCAGGTCACCCATTCCAGCAGCACCCCTGAAACACCAGGTCAGCCCCATCGCTGCTGGATTTGCAGATAATTAAGGGACACTGTGAGGGTTAAAGTTATTGCCATTGCCAAATACTTGATTTCAATCAGATTGAGGAAAATAAAATTAATGCTTAGGAGATCTGACATTCAGAGTATGCACTATGCCAGGTGAGACAGAAATTGAAGAAATTAATTGTTTTTAGCCATACATTTTTAAAATAATAGCAAACACTACTGCTACACTAGAGCCTTAGGTAATTTCTCTGCAGCTTTGGAGCCTTTTTTTCTTTTTTTTTTTTTGTAGAAAAGGAAACCTTTCTGATAATGAACAGAGTGGGGAAAAAAAGGACATGACTGAAGAAGAATAGAAAGAGATGTGTGTTAAATCCTAGGACTCCCAAAGCAAAGAAGAGACTCCTGGAAAGCACTGGCTTCTGATTACAGCTTCCTTATACTGCCACGGTGTAAAAGGCAGCAGATGTGGCATGGAAAACAGACCTCAGGGTGCCAGGCAGCCTCAAAATCTTTTCTTTATCCCTGTCCCACTCAGCTGCTCCTCTGGAATGTCCCAAAAAATGAAGACATTTTTAGGGAGAGTCGGACCTTCACTCAGATTTCACCATTTTGCCATTTCCTCACTACACCCAAAGTTTATAGCCCACTTCAGGGACTTACATCACTGCAATGACAAGGACAGGGCAGGACTCAGCCCATGGAACACTTCTGCATTTATTTCTAGGCCCTCTGATGCAGGTTAGCCCTTGGGCTTTGGCTGTAAAATCAAATAGGCAAGAGATGGGTATTGTCAGAAATTTAGACCCTCCCATTCACCAGTGATGCAGGGAGTTGCCTGAACTCTTACTTGAAGCATTTTCAGCCTAAAAAGCACCTAAAGTGAGATGGGACAAATCCAGATCCAAATGCAGGTGTTTATAATCCAGGGAGACGTGGAAAATATCTGACTTATCATTTTCTGCTTTACCTGTTTGCAAAGCATGCAGAGCTCGTCCAAACATGTGGGCTTTGTCATCCTTATTGTCTTAAATAAAATCCCTGTGATTCTATTTCATGTGGAAGGATGTTGACAGGGCAGCAATGCCAATACCCCAGCAACAGTGACTGGCCTCTGGGAAAACAGCTGGCCAGAACTCAGAGGACAATAGGACTTCATTAAAGAAAATTTCAGTTCCAGGCTAGAAAGGGAGATGTAAAAACAAGGAATGATGAACGGACAAAGAGCCAATGCTTTGCCAGCCTTGTTTCAGTCAAATTTGAATGTACTCCATGTTTTTGCCCACAGTGATGCTCAGTAAAGTCTTACATAAATAGCAGCTTCCTTTGGCTGCATTTCCAGGGCACAACATTTACCCCTATTCCCGAAAAATAAACGGAAAATTGAAGCCAACCATCAGTTCCCATTTTGCACTTGCGTGTTTTTGCAGTTGGTTTCTTAAACAAGATGTTTAAAACTCTTTCTAAACTTTCCCCTCCAGAACCCCACCAATGGCCTGCCTTGAATCCAGCCCATCTGATGGGGAAAAGAGATTGTTTAGGGGACACATTTCCCTGGGAAGGTTATAGGAGGGACATTCCACAGCACAAAAACACAGGTGAGGTGCCAGGAGACAGAGCATGTGTGCTGAATTTCATCATTCAAGTAGGCCTTGTCATAGCACAGAGTGGTTTCTTCAAAAGGACCAAAAATAATATTTCCCATCTGTGGAATTTTAATGAATAAATTCTGTTTGTTTCTGTTGCTTTACTCTGTCTTTTTGAAAAGAAATGGGAAAAAATGTGCATAGCCTCTTTGTCAATGCCCTCTCCGTTTTCAGAGAAGCAAAAACTAAAAAGCACCAGGTCCCTTGAAGTGCTGGCAGCTCAGGCAGGGGCTGGGACAGTCAGGAATCAGAGCAGGGTGAATTTGGGACGTCAGACAACAGGAGGTTTAGCTGACAGGACAACTTAAAGCAAGAGAGAACTGGCAAAAACAAAGACAAATCTGAGAGAAGGCTCAGAAGAGACAAAACTTTGAATATTTCCATTTCTTCCCATACAACAGCACATATCTAAAGCAGTTTCAAAAACCATTTCAGAAGGATGGTGAGATTCATCAGCCAGCACCACTCTGCCTTTCAAATGAGAGATTCAGACCTGTACTCATCCCAGTTCAGCCAGGAGCTTACTGGGTGACTTACTGGGATAAGCACTCTGACTTTTATTCACCCATTACCCCTCTGTGTAAAATGGAAATGACACTTGCCACTCTTGAAAAGCACAGATCTGCTGATAGGAAATGGCACAGAAATGCTCTATATTATTGTTATTATTATCATCATTATTCATGTTAATTAGCACTGTGGTGTTTGTTAATCGGTTATTAACATTATTAAAAATCAGCAAGTTATGAATGATAATAAGGATAATAATCTGTTAAATCTATTACTTGAGAATGCAGATTATTTTTCCCCTTTTCACTGCTATTTAATGACCTGGCATAAACATGAGGAGTCTCTGTTTCCATCTCTTCCTACTTTTAACGTCTCAAGACATTTTGAAAGAAAGAATTTCATCACTTCAAGTCTTCTCACCTGCAATTTTGATGTGGCATTTAGGCCAAAGCTCTGACCCAAACAGGGATTTTCTCACCCAGGAGTGCTAAAATTGGTCCTGCCCACTCCTGTGTCTCATCCCCTTCTCCGAGGTCTTGTCCCTGCTGAGAAACCACTCAGCTTCCCTGAGCCTGAACTGCTGCATCCTGCAGCTCAGCAGACAGAGGAAACCCCCAGCAATTTCATGTGGAAATTTTTTTTCTATTGCTTGACATGCTCTAAACAAATCCCAGGAAACCTAAAATCTCAATTTGGGCTTCTCAGTTCAATGTGTAATATCACATGGGATTGATATTGCTTAAACACGGGCTTAGCACAAAGAGAAGAATCCCAAAGATGTGGAAGTTGCCTACTGAAAAGTAGCAGAATTGGACTTGTAGCTTTTTTTCCCCTTTAAAACCCAGAATGGCCCTGTGAAACTAAACGTTTGCACATGAAACAGATGGAATGGATCCATCTGTCATTGTGAAACAATCTGCAGCAAGTAATTACAGTGCAAAACCTCCAGAATTTGGTGATACATCAGGGCTGAGAGTGATGATTGAACATTAACAATTCCAGACAAATTACTAGGGGCACACGTTTTTCTCATCAGCAAAGATAACAGAGGATCCACTGGAGGAGATGAATGGATGGGGAACAGAGGGATTCTCCAGGCAACCACTGGAGGAAAAGGGATGGATCATTTTCTTTGCATTTGCCACTGTTGGGAGTTTGAGGATTAATTCACGTGGCCTCACGATATCTGCGACTCAGAAGCCACGCCAAGGGAATTGTGGATTACACACAAATGCTCCACATATTAGAAAAATGAGACAAAATGGTAGAGAAGTCTTCCTCTGTAGATTTTGTTTTGGTTTTTTCCTAGAGACTGTGGCTGAATTTTCAGCTGCAGGGTGGTGAATTTCCCACGGGTAAGCAGTGGAAAATACGCAAACAGCTTCTCCACAGCTAGCGTTTGTTATCTCGTTTACATGTAGAGAAGTGTTGATTCTAATTAGCCAATCATAGTGATGGTGTGTTAATCAAGGACCAGCTAGGTCCAGCTCTGTCCTTTTACTCTATAAAAGAGGTCATTTGTTATTAGACTTCATCAGCTTAGAAGAGTCGAGTTCGTGTCGTTTGTTCGCGGCAACAACGACATTCCTGCAGTGTGGATTTACTGCATCCAGCCTGGAATCTTGAATATCCTGTCCTAAATGTGTTGGTAAGTTGGAACAAGTCTAGAGCAGGGAAATAAAAACAGGCTTTGGACAGGATGTGCTGATAAAAAAGGGAGGCACTGTTACATCAGCTGCAAATGCCCAACGGATGGGGAGGAATTGTTCAGGGGGCAGGTTGGATTATGAGTAAAATTATAATTAGAGGAAACTAAGTAAATGAAGAGTCTGATTTATTAATAGTATTTCCAAACACGGGTTGTGTGGTAGATATTAAAATCTCCACATTCACAAGGACCTCAAAATCTTTATTTGCATTTATTCATGTTTTAGAGAGGAGAAAAATAGATGAGTAAAACTGGAAGATCACAGTTATAAGCACTAAAATCAATGAAAAAACAGCCATCTGAACAAAAAGGCAGGAACTTCATGGATACAGGTTTTTAAAAGAAACCCTGCTATATAACAGGACACAAAAATATCCTGAGTTATCCCCTGAGAGATTGGCTGGATGTGACCTAAAGGGAGTTTTCTGACTCCAGTGTCTATGATTCACCATAGAGCACGCTCAGGATTTTCTTACTCCTGGAAACCAAAAACAAACCCAACCAAAAATGACAGTCCTTTTCCATGGCTGGGTTCAGTTACCAGCCTCAGAGCCACACTGTAATTGGATGCTGAGAGGAATAAGAGAGTCACTTTGAAAGACAAACTCTATTCTCAGTTCCACCTCTGCAAACTGCCACTGACATTTCTTTTTCCTGAACTGCTCGAAGTTTTATAACAGGAAGCAGAATCTGGCCCCTCAGGCTGAGGCCACAGCAGAGACTCCCCAGTTTGGGGCCAAAATCCACCAGAATCTGACTTTTGTCCCAGTCCTAAGCAGACATTGCCTCTGAACTGAAATGCAGAGAACACCCAGATGTTCCTAATAAAAAACCAGGACAATTTGCAGCAGATGCCCAACTGGTGTAGACTCTTAAAAAAAAAAAAAGAAAACTACATCTACTGGAGTTTCTGTAACTGATTAAGTCACTAGCCTGGAAAAACAGATCCCTGCTCATGAGTCCAGCTCCCATGCAAGAGCCCAGCAGTAGAAACAGATCCCCTCTACCATATAATTTGCAGAATAAGTGGAAAATGGTGTCTGAATCTCTGGGTAACATTTTATTTTTAGAGGGCAGGTAGGTAAGAAATAGATCTTACCTGCCCTGACCTCATTTACCATTTTGCTACTCCCGAGTAATTTTCCTCACTAGAGAATGGAAAAAAATGCTGGAGTGGTGTATAACCATTTTTTGAGGGTTTAAATGTCACACTGTTTATAGAAAAGAAAAAGAAGAGTGAACTAGACACAGAAGCTTATTTATTTTCAGTCTACTCTGTTCTGAATTAATCTGATTTAGGTACACTGATAAGCTGTCTTGGCTGAATTCAAGCCTTTTGTAATCCTGTGAATAATGTAAATGATTGTGTTAATGAAAAGTAACAAAAAATGTAATTTACCAGTAGCAGGGGAATGTAGCTGACTTCAGCCAGATGGGAAGGAGTGAAAATCAAGCTTTGTTTTCAGTCACACATTTAGATCAGATCAGTACAAACAAATCCTTTGGTAATCACTTTCAACCTTTTATAGAGGTGCTGCTGCTGCAAATGCAGGTTGGACTGCTACAAATATCTAACAAAAGCAAGAGAATTTCAAATAATATTCCTGCATCAAATACAGGACTGGCTGTTTAGGACAGAACATCTTTTTAAGAAAAACGAGTCCATCCTGCCATCCTCCATCTCCTGTTGATGGAGAACGGGTGAAATCCTTACACAGACCCATCCTGAGGTAAATTAATTCCTGTCACTTCTTTGAAAGTTTTAATCTATCTTTTAATTTTCATGATGACCACAATTAAAACATGACTATCAAAAGCAATTAAAGGGAACAATCCCCTTGCTTTAACAGCAAAGTCTGAAAATTTTAATTGTCTGTAATTTCTTTTTACTGGTAACAGAACCACCACTCCAGCACAGAAAAGAGAAACTGAACCAAGCCATTAATTTCTTTGCTGCTTTACTTACTCCAAGCTGATTTGAAAAGTAATTGTCTTCTTTCTAATTAAAGCAGGAGAATGGAAAGCATACCTGACAGACATCATAGTGCTCAAACAGGGACAGCAAACCAATATCACTGCGACTCGTGATGCCTTTCAAAATGGTGATATTGCCATTCCCAGAGTCCAGCTCTATCACATTGTTGAAAACATTGGACACAGCTTTGCCAGTCAAAAGCAAGTTCACCAATTCCTGTGTGGGACATGTTTAAAATAAATAAAAAAACTAAAAAACAGCAGTTAATCAGCACAAGACCGATTCAGGATTGATAAAGTCACACATGTCCATGACCCCTAATTTATGTAGTGGCTTTAGGTTTATGGTTAGGATCAAAATTGCTTATGAAAAGATCCCAGATATTTTGGTTAAAGTCTGCCAAAGTAAAATGAGGAAATTGTAAAATCTTAGAATATCCTGTGTTGGAAGGGACCCACAAGGATCATCCAGTGCAGCTCCTGGCCCTGCACAGACACCCCAACAGTCCCACCCTGGGCATCCCTGAGAGCACTGCCTCAATCCTCCTGGAGCTCTGGCAGCCTTGGAGCTGTGCCTATTCCCTGGGGAGCCTGGGCAGTGCCCACCACCCTCTGGGGGAAAAAACCTTTTCCAGCTGTGGCTTGGACTTTTTGTCCAAAGAGGTGCTGTGAGAGACAGTATTGAAAGCTTTGCTGAAGTCCAAATATTAGAGGAGTTTTCAATTTTCATCCTTCTGGAGGCAAACTGCTGATAATTTAGTTACTCTCACATCCAACTCTCAAACATGTAAGTGTTGTTTTGGTTTGTTTTTTTTTTTTAATGGAAATGTTTTGGTGTCCCTTCTTCTCCACAATGAGAAGTACAGCATGAATGATATAAACCCAAAGCCTGTCCAGTGCCACATGACATTTCTGCACGTGCTTAGTGATGCATTTTGCATGTTGGACAAGATTTGTCAAATTATGATTCTTTCTCACTGATTATTTCTGGCTGAACTGAAGTTTCCTTCAGTAAGACATTTACCCATATGAACCCAGATCACTAGGATAGTATTTCCTAGTGATGATTGCTGATAATTTCCTCTCCAATTGAAGTAGGGGTGTGTCAGAGGCTAAATACCTGTGAGAGCATGGGTGCCATTTGCACATATGAGCGTGCCTGAAGTTCAAGAACAGAGTTATGGGATGTTCTCCTCAGCTAACATCCCACCAGGGCCAGCTGGGGTGCACAAAAGCAGAGCTAGCAGCAGACTGTGCTGCAGCAGTGAACCAGCTCACTATTAATAAATAACACATGGCTAGAAACAGGAGGGGAAATAACAAAGTTTCCAGAAAAAATACTGCAAACTACCGTGCCCAACGACATGAATAACTCTGGTACGGCCAGTTTGGAACTGGTTTTAAAAATACTGCAGACAATTACAGCTCTTGTGTTTCTCCTGAAGGATTCTCCAGAGTTTATAGGCTTTTACTGATATTTTTAGCACTTCTTATTCACCATGACTGATGGTCTACCACATTCTTGAGGAACCACTGTGTGGCCACAGCACAGAAGTCCTCTAGCAACAAGAGAAGAACAAGAAGCTTGTCTTTGGCAGCCAGAAGGGCAATAGATAGGATCCTGGAATCACTGAGCAGCTGTAGGATCAGACATGGAACCTCAGGCACCATTTTGAGAGGGCAGGGAGGGAAGACAGAGATCTCTCTGCACTGAAATCAACCCAGGAGTCTTAGAGAGGCAGATGAGAGGGGTGTGAGGACATGGACACACAAGTGCAGGCACGTGCAGGGCAGAAAACCAGCCTGGAAAGCAGAACCTCTGAAAGCAAAGACAACCATGTGCCAAAACATGAGGAGAAAGAATAAAGGATGAAGGTGCTTGATGTTATGGGGATAAAGGAAAAAGCAAAAGGAACTTGGTGGAGATTTAATAGCAGTCTTCCCATACCTAAAGGGGCTGCAAAAGAGCTGGAGAGGGACTTTTCACAAGGGCACGGAGTGATGGGACAAGGGGGAATGGCCTTCAGCTGAAGAAGTGTAGGTTTGGCTCATATTAGGAAGAAAGTCCTGGCGATGATGGTGGTGAGGCCCTGGCACAGGCTGCCCTCAGAGGATGTGGACTCCCCATCCCTGGAGATGTTCAAGAAAAGGCTGGATGGGGCTTGGAGCAAGCTGGGACAGCGGAAGGATGGAAGGGTTGGAACAAGATGAACTTTAAGGTCTCTTCCAACCCAAACCACTCTGTGATTCCACGACTCTACGACTTAAAAATAAGAGATGCCATCTCTTCCCAGAGGTCAGCTCACAGCAGAGGCACAGGACACCCCCAAACCTGGACCTTGAGCTCACCTGAGTGCAGTAGCCGTGGCTGCCGATCAGGCGGTTTGTGAGCACATCGAAGTCATTGCGCACCCTGGCAAGGGAAACACAAATTTAAAACCAATTAAACACAATTGCTCCTTTTCATTAGGCCTAACACCTCTAAATCTTACTGAAAAACAAAACAAAACCGTTTCCCAACCATGAATATAGCCCTGTATTTTCTGAGTCCCTTCAAGGTGATTTTTTACATGGCAGAAATAATAGCAATATCTCAACTAAACCTGTGGGAAGCAGAAGTTTGGTAGAGCTAGGCTTGAAGGAGACTGCTGTAGAGGTGAAAAGAAGTCATTGTCTCCACTAGCTAGAATTTTAGAAATTAGATATTTCTGCACTATTTGTGTGACAGAATCACAGACTGGGTGAGGTTGGAAGGGACCTCTGGAGGTGCTCTGTCCACCCCACCTCTGGGACCTAAAGCCAGTTTCCCAGGTCCACATCTGGATGGAATCTGAACCTCTCTAAGGAGACAGACTCCACAAAGTACCTGGGCAACATATCCCAGTACTCAGATAAGATCTGCTGTTTGCTATTCCTACCATAAATACTTGTAATATATCCATACAATTTATACACTACATTGTCCATGAAAAGAAGAAAGGGAAAAAAAACCAAAACAACAAAACCCCTGTAGGTGTACACATTTATACTTGTGCTGTGTGGCCCCTGATTATATGTTGTGACACCAAAGAGAAAAGTCTGAAATTGCATTGCCCATAATTATGGAGTAATGTGTCCCCAAACTCAGTTCACTCTCTCATAACTCCTGGAATTAGTGCATTAGTGATTGGTTGATGGCCTAAACCATCAAGGTTGTAACTGTGAACGCTTTTTTATACTGCAGACATAATGGAATTGCAAACATTATTTCATACATGAATAAATGTTTAATCTAGGTTTGAGGAAGAGCAATGTACCGTGTTCTGGGAGAGTTGTGGCAATAAAACCCACTGATTAATTCTATGGGTCATAAAAAAGCTATTTTCCTTCAGTATAAAATATGCTGATCTCAATTGTTTTGACTCCATCCTTATTTTGATATTGCTTCTGAGGTAGAGAGAATGCCTGAATAATGATCAATTAAAACTCAGTTCTTCTACACACATCCAGGCTCCTCATCCTCATTTGACTTGGCAAATCTACACATACAAATATCCATGTTTCCTGACAATTGGCACAATTAGTTTTGTTTTAAAATGAAAATACTTTGTTTCTGACAAAGTAGGGGTTGAATCGATGTGGTCAGGGTAAAGCTAGCTGGAATTTTCCCCTTAACATTGCTACACATGCTCCACTAAAAATTTATTTATTAAGTAAAAAGCCAGCATGTTTCCTGTCTTCATCCCAAACTTTAGATGATTATTTTCTCGTAGGATTTCTTTGGATGGCAAAATCAGAATATAATCTATAATTTCAAGGTTTACAGCCCTAAAAGGATTTAAAATAATTCAAAATAAGCCATAGTCATGGAATCACAATTCCCAAATTTTAGACAATTATTTTCTCACAGGATTTCTTTGGATGGCAAAATCAGAATGCAATATATAATTCCAAGGTTTACAGCCCTAAAAGGATTTAAAATAATTTAAAAAAAGTCATAGTTGTGGAATCACACATCCCAAATTTTAGATAATTATTTTCTCATAGGATTTCGTGAATGTAACGTATAAGTTCGAGGCTTATAGCCCTAAAAGTATTCAAAATTATTAAGAAAAAAGTCATAGTCATGGAATCACGATTCCCATTTTGAAACATGCATTTTACCCCTTTTGCAAAAACATTATTTCATCCCTTTGAAAAACACTTGTTTCAAAGACAATTTACAAGTCGGTGTCAGACATAACAAAGTGCCACTGACGTCTCTCGCCCGTGTGAAATCAAAGGAGAGGCCGGGGAAAGTGTGCCCGTGCCACGGAAAACTCCCTCGTGCACCACTGCAAGGCATGGATGGGATGATAAAAATCTTTGGATTTTGGCCATTTTTCAGTTTTAGCAACGGCCTCATCTCGCCAGCGCCGCGGGCAGAATGTCCAACATGCGTCAGTCGGGGACGCGGGGACATACGCCACACACAATGGCAGGAAGCTCTAATTCCATCTGTAGGCACAAACAATCTGGGAGTCTGGAGGTGGATCTCAGCTCTTCCAGGGGGAGGACAACATCTGCCTTTGCAATCAGCCCTGCTGCTGAGGAAGCCGACGTCAGGCGCGCGGCCACAGGATTTACACCTCCGCTCAACGCGCTCGGGGTTCTCGTTCCTGCCTGCCAAAGGCTCCCCAGCCTCTCTGCAGGTGTGCTGGTTGTGGCTCAGGTGCAAGGGCACTTCGTGCATTGTAAAAATGTCAGAGAGTCACAGTTCTGTGACTGGTTTCTGCTGGGCTGTGGAGACATCCATTGGTGATGGGGAAACCTGAAGGCTTTGTTCCTTCTGCTGTCCTGGCTATCAGATGCCAACGCAGACATAATCTATAAACCATTATCACTAATATGACTGCCCCAGCATGGAATTTTCAATTTATGATTTTTAAATCACTTTAGAACAGAAAAAAAAACCCCAAAAAAACAAAACATCACTTTGAAGCCAGAAGTCTTTTAAGTATCCCAGTGATCATCAGACATCGATTTAATGCTTGACTCCGTGAATCCCTTTTTAATTTACAGCCCAACACTCCATGTGCTGTTGTAACAGAATCACAGATTGGTAAACAGACACTAAAAAGCAACAGAGCTAATGGTAAATATTCCTTTCTTGTGCTGTATTATCACTATTTTCCAGTGTTGTGATAGTTCATAATCCCAGCTGGAGAGTGGGGTAGGAGAATGTTGGCTGCTAGAGCAGAACAGCGGGGTTTGCCTCTCCTGGTAATATTATAAAGTCTGTTCAAAAAACGTTATTCAGGCAGAAAGCAAGATACTGAGTTTTAAAATCTCCTGAATTTAAAGATTTTAAATCAAGCATGTGCTCCATGTGCAGTTTTCAGCAGAAATCATTCCCTGTGCTGATATGAATCAAAAAGTTGACAACGAGACTTTGCTAAATTTCAGGTCACTTGTAACATCTCCCAACTCGATTTTTAGTTTTAGTTGCAATGTGTGTGATGTGCTTTATGCCTGCATGAAACCAGGGAAGACAGAGTTTGGATTCTAAAATATTTACAGAATGTGGATGTGTTTTAATATGCTCAAAGAACTTAAATAACATGGCAAAACTCAGCTGCATGTGTTTTATTCACTTTGTACTGTTCTTTAAAAAATATTTCTATTAAAGCCTTTTTCCCCCCCAAAAAAAAGAGTAATTGTGAGCCCTTATCCTGAGGCTTAACTGTCCTTTCAGCCCTCATGCAAGCAAATATTTTTTTTCTCACATGATTATCACACAAAACGAACATCATTATGTGGTGAAACCAAAAGATGTGTAAGGTGGCTTCAGAGTAAAAACTTAATTTATAGCAGCTGGAGAAATCTCCTCATGACTTAAATCACCAAAACACAGCTGGTGTGAATTATACCTATATTTTCATGTTTTTTAATGCTGCTGGATTTAAGGCAGGGATGCCTGAAAGTCCTCCCAAGAAGTGTCTTTCTATATTATAAATTCATTTTCTCTCCATGCTCCTGTTGGTGAACCTGTGTTTCTCCTCAGCCTGGTTGTAACTGTTTGTTTCAAGCTATAAATAATGTGTTTATGAAGGATGTTAAGTACTGAAGGTGGACAGATGTTCTGAGCCCAACCTCTGACTGCTCTGAATTGTCACAGCCATACTGACACGATCTGCTGAATTCCAGACACTTATTAGAAATCTGCCTAGAAATCAATCCACTCTGGGATATAAAAATTAAAAAAAACAACAACAACAACAACAACAAAACAAAAAAACCCAAACCAAAACAAAACAAACCTAAAAAATCTAAAAGCTTAAGATAGATGGAAAAAACCACCATTTGATAGAAGAAACTGCAATGTCATTATAAACCCGAGCACTGATGGTTCATTGATAAAATACACCTCAGTGATATGTATGAACTCAATAAAGTTTTAAAAGTGCATTAATACAAATCCAAAATATAAAAATTTTGAGCACTGGAATCTCCAATATAAAGTAACCTGCAATCAGATGAACTTTTCCTTAGCAAAAATTAAGTGAAATAAATGCTTTTCAAATGCTTCACATACATTTACTCTGAATTTAATTCCAGGAAAATTCTTGACAAGTCTTCAATGGAGAATAAGTCAATATTGAATACAGAAGTCCCATACACACTGAAATAGTAGGAATAATCCCAGACTCTCACAATGTGAGTCAGTTCATGCCATATTGTGTGGCTTGATAACAGAACAAAATCAAATAATAAAAAAAGAAAAAATAGTGCATTTGAGTAAGTGCTGGATGTTTTACAGTCCTTCACTCTGAGGCAAAGCTGCCACAGAAGATTGGTGACCTCACTTTGTTCACGGCAACACAGTCACATTAACAACCACACAATTACAAGGCTACTCCCAAAATAGATTTGGGGTTGGGAGGGAGAAAAAAACTCATTTTCAAGCATAAGGATTTCAAATAATTACAATGGGGATGTGGAAAATGACAGGATGGGTGACTGCCTTATTGTGTAAATGTTCCAGAATATTTCTTTTTTTTTTTTTTAATATTGGCACATGGCAAAGATTTCAAATGAATGTTCAAAGAAGAAGGGGTGAGCCTCTCTTAAAAAAATCCAAAATAAAATATTGTTTGGGATTCAGACCAGGGAAATTAAGGAAGTGGCTTCATTCTTTATTTATCACTTTTGCCACATACCTGCTAATTTCACAAAGTTCTTAAAATGGTCTGAGGTACTCATGCAGGTAAATTCATCAGCTCTGCTGCTCCAGGGTGGTGGCAAACTATGAGAAGTATTTATATTTCTTTAAATTTTATATTTCTTTAGTATTTATTTATACAGGGATAGATCTGATGGGAAAAATGATTAATCTATTGGCATGCTCAACACACTATTTAATTTTTTAAAAGAAATCATCTTTCTGACTGATTGCAATGTCCTCCTGAGTGCAACAGAACAAGCAAAGATATTAAATCTGTATCTATCTCACCACACTGACCCTTCAGCAAACAGCTGAATCATCTGAATGTGTGAAAGTAACCTGCTGAAATTTGGCCAAAATCTGACAATTTTTTTGTCACTGCTACATTTTGTAGTGGAATCACACTTATTCTTCCACACTTCTGCAGTCTTTTAACCAATATACTTTATTCCCCTAAACCCAGAAGAATTAATTTTTGAAATGCTTTGATTCACTAAAGGAAAGGAAGGGGAAAAAAAACAAGATTGGAAAGATGAAAAAGTTGATCAATCACTTCAGGGCAGGATTCATATCACTGATTTTTATATCTGAAGATGAACACATAGACAATCACTCTGGAATTCTGTAATTTGAATACATGGAGAGAAACTGGTACATCCTGAAAGCAATTTAGGTGACCTTGCTGAGGGATTTTGCAGAGCAGAGGAAGAAATTTCAGGAAAATTCCTTTTCTCCATCTGAAGAACACTCAGTAAAAGGACTCTGCCAAAACTTGGCCATGGCCATCAAATTGCTAAACACCAAGGACTGGAGGGATAAATCACAAATATTCTGGCACTGAAGACAGACTGAGTCTATTTTTTATTTTTTAGATTAAAAGCTGAGAAGTGAGAAATAAGGTTGATCTAGAAATAGAAACACCCTGTAGCCATTCTTTGAAGAAGACTCCTCAGTTGGACAAACCAAGTAAAAGTTCAATTTCTTTAAGTTAATTCACTACAGATTTTAGCTCAATAGAATTCTGAGCACTCAGATATTGTAGGATCAGAGGAACTTCTGATGGTCAGAGGGAATCAGTTAAAAACTGGAGCAGCTTTCCCGTGGGAAGAGGCTACAGGGACCAGAATTATTTCACTACAGCAGGACACAACTGATGGACTCCAAGAGATGTTCAAATGCTAAGGAGCTGATTAAGGAACATTTCCTCACTGCTTCTCCTAACATGAATTCCACAGCACTCCTTAGACTTACTGAGCAATTTAAGGGGAAAAAAAAAAAGGAAAAACTCTTTCACAAAACACTGCACAGGGGAGCTCGGTGCCACAGGGGCTGTGGAGGCCAAAAGGATTAAAGGGTTAAGTGAAATTCATGGAGGACAGGTTTCATCAAGGGCTAATAAACTCAGGGACCTGGACACAGCTGCCAGCTTGGGAAATCCTGGAATTACTGCTGGAAACATGGAGAAAATGCCAGCAGAATGATTCTTCACTGCATTTCTTAGAGAGTTTTCTGTCTTTTCCCTATCAAACCCAGGTTAACAGGCTTGCAGAACCTTTCCTGGATCCTATGGGGCAGTCCTGTGGACCCAGGGGGCAGTGAAACCCACAAATCTCAGGTTCTGAACAATATATTGTTTATGTATCTATTCCATGAACAATATTCCACGTTTGTATCAGCCCTGCTGTGGATTACAGCCAGATCCCACGCTGGGATAAAGCAGAATTGTGGAGAGGGAGAAGAGAAGATGGTGTTCTCTGCATCTGGCAGGTAAAACCCAGCCATCCCAGTTACTCTCTTTCACAGAAATCCACATTTCTTTGTTCTTTTCTTGGCTTTCCATACTTTTCTCAGTGGTAGCTGAGGAACCTGGAATCTGGTCATGCTTTGATGAGATTTACTGACTCAACAGGCTGTTTACTGATGCACTTTCACTCTGTGCTAACACAGACCTTTAAATTAAGTAACTTTCTCTACCTTTCTTGTTTATTTACAACCACCACCATCCCAGTTTTTAGAAAACAGTTATGCCCCACCTCAAAATTTGCTTTTTTAAAGGCTAGAAAACATAAAAACTTTTGTTCTTGTAGAATTCTTCTTTGATAAAACAGATTCCTTCTTCCCCTGGTCTGTGCTTTCCCTGCACTTCCCCCAGCTTTAACGTGTGAACCCAGCCTGCCATGGTGTTTCTCCAAGGGCACATCAGTGCCTTGCACAATCCATTAACATTTCTTCACCTCCTAAAACTATTTCTGCTGATACACCCTCAGAGCAGACCCAAGGCTATTTTTTCAGAGCTGGCTCAGAGTCACTGTGTGCTCTGCTGCTCCTCATCCTGCCACTCACAGCTGATGAACCCCCCAGCACAGTAGTGAGCAGTCTCTGTTTACAAGACCTTGCAGTTGCTGTAGTGAAAATAAATTCCGTTTTTATTGCCCTCATCATGAGGCTGAGCCAGCTCGTTTTTCCAGCACCATTTGTTCTCTGTATTGACAGAGCCTTTCAGCTTTTCAGTCATCAGGTCACTTCATCAGCACACCACTCCCTTTTTCCAGCATTATTGTAGAGAATAAAACATTTTTAATCCCAGACTGATCACTGCCAAACTCCATCAGTCACCTTCCCCATGTAACAACACCTTTCTGAGTGTCTTCCCTTATCACCTTTAGAATTCTTAAAAGATGTGTTATTTTCACATTAGTAAATGATTTCTCATTTGACATGTCAAATAAAAATCTCTTATTAGGTCTCCATTAATTTTATTCTATTTTCTTTTTATTTTATTTAT
>WAAE01026190.1:0-21626 GCA_013400495.1 Nicator chloris
ATATGTGTTCTAATTTTGGCAGCACATTCCTTCCCATCAAACACACCATTGCTTAAAGAGAGGAGAGAGGAGTAAAAACAGAGGCAGATATTAAAGAGAAGGCAGCATTCAGCACTAAGATCCAGGGCAAAGCCCTTCCCTTCACATACCTGCATTTCTGTGGGGGCTCAGAGGTGGCTCCAGGTCCTGCTCCCATCACTGGCTGCACAACAGTTTGACACACAGGCTGACACCAAAAAGCAGCTGTGCCACTCTCAATTAATATTTCTGTCTGGGAACAAGATCTGTTAATTTACACCAGGACCCTGGCTCAGCCACAGACAGCATCCAAAAAGACATAAACCAGGGAAGAAAGAGCAAGAGCTTCACCATGATTTGGCACAACATCTGGTCACAGGACATGAAACTCGCTCTCAGTTTAAGTAATTAACTAAGACTTCCACTCAATTCTGGGACTATCCAGTTACTTAAATTGGAAATGCCTCTGTTGGTGCAGGTGTTTACCCTTATGCATCCACGTGACACTTGCAGTCTTGCCGAGACAGGCCAAGAGTGAAATCATGCAATAGAATTGAAAATTACTCCTGGATAAAGGGGACACCCATGCAACGCTGATGATTTAGGAACCGATGTTACCACTGCCAGTAACAGAAAGAGGCCAAAGCTGCTCAGGCCAGGCAAAAAAACCCACTAAGCACCCAACTGCACTGTCCGGCATGCAAACGCCCATGCAACTTTGATCTGAGTTGTCAAACCATTGACATTTCACGGACCAAAGCCCTTCAAATCACACAGAAATGTACTTCACCTCCCTCGGTGGATTTTGGATCAGACCTTACTGAACACATAAAGCTGGCCATTTACTTTGATGTTTGATAAATTTCCTTCTCTTTGAGGTGAGTATTTTAATAATTTAGCCAAATAGGCACATGTACTGCCAAGTACATTCTTTTCATGCAGAAAGAAAGCATTCCTGGTGCTGAAAAGGAACCCATTTGCTGTGAACCTCATTTATCTACTCTGAGTACAGCTTTCCTCAGGTGCAGTACAAGGGCTGAGACAGTTAACTACAAATCTAACCCAGCTAGAGACACAAGGTGCTTTCCATAAAATGAAACAGTTTCACTATCTACCTTTTCCCAATTTATTTATTTAAAATTAATTAGTAACATTTCCTTCTGATTTTCAGACTGAGATATAGTCTTAATCTAAAATTTAAACCTAAACCTCAACTCAGCCATCTGTTTTTAATCCTGATGTGACATCAACAGTTCATCAAATGAGGTTTTGAAAACTATACAAGTAAGACCAAGCTATGAGGCAAGAAAGAATGACATGAATATGCAGAGACCCTCAGGAAGTAGTTTGCCTTACTTTCACTCAGAAAGGAGAAACCAATCAGGGGTAAAAATGCTACAGAGGTTTGAGGTCTTGTCAAACATACTTAGGCTGTCTGAACATGAAATTTCGATGAAAATAAAAAATAGCCTTATATTATCTAGTAGAAATAGTTTCATATTAAAAATAGACCTCTTTTAAAATATTATTTCTATTGCTTTTCATATGGAAGCAATCAGTTCAGTATGTTTCCGACCATACTATTGTTTTCTCAAAAAGGACGCTCACAAGGTGTCCAAAAACAAAACTGTGAAAATTAAATTGACCTAATTAAATTTCATTTAACTGTGCAATTGCCAATTCTATTTCAGTGCTATATCTAAACACCTAAATCAAGCCTCAAAGTAGCACTGAAAACTAAGTCAAGATCCCAAGTGCACTGAAGTTCAACTGAAATACATGGCAACTGTGCCCTAATTCCAGCTGAACGCTTGTATACACAAGCTGCTATCTCTGATAGCAGAAAAAACCCCCACCTAACTATGAAAGTTAAGAAAACTGGAAGTACAAGTGTATATTAGCTAGGTTCAGAATGTGAATGAGGGAAGTTCCTTTGGTGGGAAGCAATTAAGCATGTAGAAACAGTATTTTGTTAGTTGTTGTCAACCAAGTGTGGTGCACACGCTTCAAAAAGACCAATAAACATCTAATGATTAAGATTCAGGCTTCCACTTTCTACTACTAACTTCAGCTAGCAGCCTGAGTTCCTCATCAGGAGAGAGACGTCACCAGTGCAAGGCTGTGAATGCATATAGATAAAGCCACTTTTTAATGCTCCAGAGTCTGGCTGAGGTTTCAGAGAACATGTATGACAAGATTACATTTGAAAAAGCTTCATTTTAGTAGAAAAAAGAAAGCGTAATGCATGTGCAGCCTTTAAAAATTTTAGCTAGTCCTCCCCCATATTACTCTTCATCAGCTCTGTGCACACCCCGCAACTCCTGCAGTAACGGCACTATTTCCTAAAACTGTTCTCAAAGGTATCTTAAAGAAAATCAGGCAGTTTGGAGTCGTATATATAGTACTGACTCTGAATGTACTGTTTATGTTAGAGAAGATGGTCCCAAAGGGAAGATCTATTCAGATGAATGTCGGATGTCCCGGTTGCAGAGCCCAGCTGTCAGATTCAGGATGCTGCTGCAAGCCAAAGTTTCCTCGAGAACCTGACACGAAGTCTTTATCAAAGGCAGGAAAGGTAGTATTTTTCAGCTCACATTCCCCCCTTCGGAAAGTGCTGTTGCTTATCACTTCAGCTGTGAAGTGACTGCACTCCAGTGCAGCAGATGTGTGAAACGTGACAGAGTAAATGTGGGCAGGGTGTGCACGCCGCCCCTGTGCTGTGCTCCTGATGCAGTCCCCTGAAAGCAAACATTTTCAGCTCCATCACTGCAATCATTTGCAGCTTCTCTGGATGATGCCCTGATAAATACCCCACAGAGAAACTCTGCATTGAATACGAGTGGGCAGGCTCCACCTCCAACTTCTAGGTCCAGTCAAATGAAAAAGAGTGAGATCAAAATTACTAAATTTTAGGCCCTTAAACCATGGCAAAACACCATAGGCAGCAGAACTGATACAACTCTACTATTCAAGACCTGAGCAGAGACAGGCCTAGGGAGCATGAACCAACCAGAGAGCACCCACATAAATGTCTCAACCAGCCCTAAAATGATGCAAAACAGTGGTAGTAAAGGTCCTGTGGTGCCCACTATGTGGTTTCTTGTCTTTATAAAGAAGTGATTGGCAGGGAAGGTTTTGTGAAATAACTTTGTGGGTATTCACTCTGTGGCGAGTGAATGACTTATTTCTTCTGTTTATTTTATGAAATAAACTGCACACTCACTTGGATGAGGAAGAATAAGGGAGTCCAGGCCAAATGTTCATTTTCTGCCTGAAAAGATGATTATAAGGAGATTAATAAATCTGAGTTTTCTTCACAGGTTTGCCTGCTTGTATCATAGAGACCTGCATCTTAGACCAGGGTTACAAAAAGAATAGCCATCCATTCCCTAAAAATTCAATTCACTTCTCTGCAGAGACTCAGGACACTGACTCTGTCTTATGCCTATTCTTGATGTCTTGGAAAAGCAGTGACCCTGTGTTAACTGTTTGCAAAAGATGCACATCGCACTTGAAAGGTATATAGTACAGGGAATTTACCAATGTGCAATTGTCTCTTGAACTGCTCTGGTCAATTTTGCGAAGAGAATTGTAATTATATTAACAAATTCTCTATATTCAGGATCTAGAATTTATTTGAAAAGTATTTTCCTTTAAAAAAAAAAGTTACTATTCTTCATTGTTTAAGAAGCAAAGAATGTCACAGTTAAATCATGTTTCCATTACATTTTCTGAGACTGTAAGAGTTCAGTAGGATCTAAGGAATATATTTTGTTAGACCTTATATTCAAGTTTTGTTGGCATTCTTAATATACCTCTATTACATTGATGGAAAAATATGTTCTGTGTTGCCAAGTGTTGTGCGGTAGATGAAGTGTCTGTTCTGTACGTAGAAGTAACTGAGAGCATTAAAAAGTATGGCTGCTGCTACAGTCAGCCTTACTTCAGGTCAGAGCAAGGAAAAATATTCACAGCAAGACCTCAGCTCAAATTTTTCCTGCCTTGAAGAACATATGTGCTGTAATAAATGGCAAATTAAACCTTAATTAACTGAATGCTGCCTGCCTCCCACATAAAGGGTGAAAACACACTTTGTAACTCACTCCAGGGTGTCTTCTGGGGTGTTGGCAGAGGATTTTCTCGCTTTGTTTTCTTTGCCTTGATGGTTGGAAAAGTGGGGTCCCTTTGATGGGCAATGCCACAGGTCTGGGAAGATTCACAATTGATTAGCCCCAAGTTTGTGAGAGACACAATTCAAAACTTAGCATTCCATGAGAGGGGAGAAGGGGAGAATCATCTTTCCCTGAGATCTGCTGGTACCATGTAAGCAATGGAAGCACTATAGTCCCTTTGAAAGATCAGGCCAACTTCCCGACCACTTCAGTTTTAACTCATTATAACAATGACAAGGCTGCCCAGAACGAGAGATCAAAAGCTCTGTAAAATTAGGTTGTGTGAGCGGCTTAAGGCAGCTGGGTAGATTTAAATAGCTGTTGTGGATTCTGACCATGGCTGAAAAATCCTGAACTGAATTAAGATCAAGTCCAGTACCTCTTCTGAGAGCAGCCAAACTCCTGCCCCCAAAAATTGACTTTCCATTTTAAAGGGACAAGCAGTGCCAGAGGTACTCTGCCCTTCTAGATTGAAAAAGCTGGGGTTTGCAGTATACACCTTTCCAAAAACAGAAGAAAATAAAAAACATGAAACCAATCCCTTACAGAGAAAACTGGTGATATAACATGGTGATCCCAGGAGCCTCTGTTGACATTTCCTCAAATTTTAGAGGTCATATATTGGTAGAGCAGAAAATTAAAAGACGAAAAAAAGATGCAATCTGAATTATTAAAAAAACCCCAAAAACTAAAATTGAGGATAAGGAAAAAAATCTTCAACATAAAGGGAAAGTAATATCTTAGGGAAAGGGAGCTTTACAGATAATACACTTTCATCTTTCCATCCTACTTTTTCCCTTTCCCTATTCTATGCTATTCCCTATTCTAAGTCCCAGATAACTTAGCCAATTGATCAATTAAATCCAACAAGCAGATAGAGGCCTTGGGAAGTACAAAGAGAGTACTAATGCCTCAAAGATCACTAACTGGGAGGGAGAGCCCTTATTTTTGTCCTTAGATGAGAGTTAGTTAGCCAGGAAGTGCTCCCTCACTAAGTGCAAATTTTAAAAGACCCCATCACAAGAAAGACATTAACGGGAAGTTGCTCCTCTCCAGGCATTCCAGTCAGACAATTCCCACATACAGCACTGGCATGCACAAGGAGCTGCAGTGCGCACTAATAAACTATTTTTTTCTGCTTTCTGGAAATATGCCTGTATATTATGAAAAGCTTTTCAGTAGGAAATATAAATCTATGCATTGTAAAGATGAATGGATAAGAAGAAAACCATCTGTTCAAGATGCAGGACCTTAGGCACAATTAGATATTTGATCTGAATCACCAAAACTCTGCTTCTGTTTGTGTGACAGCAAATCAGGTGTGCATGAGTTGGGTTTGCTCAGAGATTAAAGTGAAAAGGGCATAAAATATGATTTAATAACCCTAGTAAGGAACTTCTGCAGAAATCAAAAAATCATGAATTTATAATGCATTTTTAACCAAGAGATATGTGTTTGCTTTAAACATTTAACTAGAGCAAGTTCCAGGCAAAAACTCTGAGGAAAACAGTGTATACCATGAGGACTGATATCCTGAAAATAATTATTTCTCTGTTTCTTCTCAAAAGGCATGACATTTCCCTAAATACTGTCCTTTGCTTTTGTCATCTGGGCAGCAACTCTCATCTCAGAAGAACTGCAGTGCTCAGAGAGACAGATGAGCTAAAGTGTCTGCCCCATCTGCAGGGGTAGTGAGCTTTTGCTTGGAGGAGAAGAGTGGATACCACTGCAAAGAGGTCGCTGCATACACAAATGTGATTCTGAATAACTGGGTGTCCCTCTTCTTGCTTTCCTATTATTTTTAGTTCCTACTGGTTTTATGTTTAATAAGCATACATGAGGCCTGTTGGTCTGCTTAGATTTCAGCATCAAGAACAGGCTTGATGTGCAGCTCTTTGAGAAGAATCATAACCTTAAAAGTTGAACAGAATGTTAACGGGCTTTAGGATTCCAAAGATCATAATGGATGTTGAGCTCTGCCATCCCCCACCCCACACTTATGTGAAAGCAGCCTACAGACTGCAGAAGACTCCAACCCATCATCAATGGACCCTAGGCTTCAAAGGCTACCAAGGACAAATAAAAAGTCCGTCTCCATCATCTGAGAAAATGATAGCTATGAATCAAGAAATGATTATGTCGACATAAACCATCTTTGCAAATTGGCACAATCTTGTCAGCTATTTGCTGTTCTTGGATGTGGCTTTGCTCATCTCTCCTCAAGCCCAGGGTTTATGTGAGGAGATCTGATGATACATCATGGGATCAGGGAATAGCAGGGAATCAAGTTGCACGGACACAGACCAAGACCATGGAGTGTCTGGTACAATCATGTCCACGGGGCACTTCAGCTCCACAGTATTACTCAGTTCAGCAGCAAACTGTCATAAGCAGTAAATTACAGAAATTGTGAAGCTTCAACAACAAGACAATTAAGAAAAAAGAATTGATGGCGACAGGAAAAGAGCAAGACCTGATTTTAAATACTTGTCTTCATACATACCTGATTTCACTGAAGATGTTCCTGCTCACTGGACTGGGGTTGGATTATATGACCTTTAAAGGTCCCTTCCAACCCAAACTGTTCTATGATTCTCTTATACGTGTATCAGAGGATCTATCTTTGGGCAGGGGAGATATTTACAGAGGGGCTACAAAATGAAGGTGCCCAATTTCCAGCGCCTTCTTGTCACCATATGGGAAAGAACTTCACTGTGTACACTTCACTCTGTGCTGCAGAGCTGGATACGTAAATCTCATTCATATTTCTGGCAAGTAACCACTATGTTAAACCAATTTGATGGTTTAGCCTGCAATTGAGAAGATTTCTGTGTAAGAACTTATTTTCTGTTCAGCTTTTACACAGTGGCTTTAGTCACAATTTATGTTTTTCTGTCAACAAAGAGCCATTAATTTCTTGCAGTTNATTCTATGCTATTCCCTATTCTAAGTCCCAGATAACTTAGCCAATTGATCAATTAAATCCAACAAGCAGATAGAGGCCTTGGGAAGTACAAAGAGAGTACTAATGCCTCAAAGATCACTAACTGGGAGGGAGAGCCCTTATTTTTGTCCTTAGATGAGAGTTAGTTAGCCAGGAAGTGCTCCCTCACTAAGTGCAAATTTTAAAAGACCCCATCACAAGAAAGACATTAACGGGAAGTTGCTCCTCTCCAGGCATTCCAGTCAGACAATTCCCACATACAGCACTGGCATGCACAAGGAGCTGCAGTGCGCACTAATAAACTATTTTTTTCTGCTTTCTGGAAATATGCCTGTATATTATGAAAAGCTTTTCAGTAGGAAATATAAATCTATGCATTGTAAAGATGAATGGATAAGAAGAAAACCATCTGTTCAAGATGCAGGACCTTAGGCACAATTAGATATTTGATCTGAATCACCAAAACTCTGCTTCTGTTTGTGTGACAGCAAATCAGGTGTGCATGAGTTGGGTTTGCTCAGAGATTAAAGTGAAAAGGGCATAAAATATGATTTAATAACCCTAGTAAGGAACTTCTGCAGAAATCAAAAAATCATGAATTTATAATGCATTTTTAACCAAGAGATATGTGTTTGCTTTAAACATTTAACTAGAGCAAGTTCCAGGCAAAAACTCTGAGGAAAACAGTGTATACCATGAGGACTGATATCCTGAAAATAATTATTTCTCTGTTTCTTCTCAAAAGGCATGACATTTCCCTAAATACTGTCCTTTGCTTTTGTCATCTGGGCAGCAACTCTCATCTCAGAAGAACTGCAGTGCTCAGAGAGACAGATGAGCTAAAGTGTCTGCCCCATCTGCAGGGGTAGTGAGCTTTTGCTTGGAGGAGAAGAGTGGATACCACTGCAAAGAGGTCGCTGCATACACAAATGTGATTCTGAATAACTGGGTGTCCCTCTTCTTGCTTTCCTATTATTTTTAGTTCCTACTGGTTTTATGTTTAATAAGCATACATGAGGCCTGTTGGTCTGCTTAGATTTCAGCATCAAGAACAGGCTTGATGTGCAGCTCTTTGAGAAGAATCATAACCTTAAAAGTTGAACAGGATGTTAACGGGCTTTTGGATTCCAAAGATCATAATGGATGTTGAGCTCTGCCATCCCCCACCCCACACTTATGTGAAAGCAGCCTACAGACTGCAGAAGACTCCAACCCATCAGCAATGGACCCTAGGCTTCAAAGGCTACCAAGGACAAATAAAAAGTCCGTCTCCATCATCAGAGAAAATGATAGCTATGAATCAAGAAATGATTATGTCGACATAAACCATCTTTGCAAATTGGCACAATCTTGTCAGCTATTTGCTGTTCTTGGATGTGGCTTTGCTCATCTCTCCTCAAGCCCAGGGTTTATGTGAGGAGATCTGATGATACATCATGGGATCAGGGAATAGCAGGGAATCAAGTTGCACGGACACAGACCAAGACCATGGAGTGTCTGGTACAATCATGTCCACGGGGCACTTCAGCTCCACAGTATTACTCAGTTCAGCAGCAAACTGTCATAAGCAGTAAATTACAGAAATTGTGAAGCTTCAACAACAAGACAATTAAGAAAAAAGAATTGATGGCGACAGGAAAAGAGCAAGACCTGATTTTAAATACTTGTCTTCATACATACCTGATTTCACTGAAGATGTTCCTGCTCACTGGACTGGGGTTGGATTATATGACCTTTAAAGGTCCCTTCCAACCCAAACTGTTCTATGATTCTCTTATACGTGTATCAGAGGATCTATCTTTGGGCAGGGGAGATATTTACAGAGGGGCTACAAAATGAAGGTGCCCAATTTCCAGCGCCTTCTTGTCACCATATGGGAAAGAACTTCACTGTGTACACTTCACTCTGTGCTGCAGAGCTGGATACGTAAATCTCATTCATATTTCTGGCAAGTAACCACTATGTTAAACCAATTTGATGGTTTAGCCTGCAATTGAGAAGATTTCTGTGTAAGAACTTATTTTCTGTTCAGCTTTTACACAGTGGCTTTAGTCACAATTTATGTTTTTCTGTCAACAAAGAGCCATTAATTTCTTGCAGTTACAGTCAATACCTGATGTCATTCTTCCCTCTTTATATTTGTGCCTGACATTCCCTTATTCTATTCATGGCTTTTATGCTGTGCAGCAATTTAGAGAAACATTAAATGAAGCAAAATATTAAAACATAAAATAACAAGAATTTTAAAACAGAAACATGAAAATAAAACTGGGACAGAATTCTTTCATAAACTCTAAGAGGGGAAAAAAAGAGCAGGTAGCTGAAAACAATGTCTCTGCAAGAATCGTGCACCTACCCAGCTGGCAGGTAGTGGGTCAGGTTCTTTCCAGTGTGGATCTTCACGAGGGCATCCTCCATTCAAGGAATTGTGTAGCTATTTCAGTTTTTCTGAGCCGTTCAGTTAGGAGGAGAGAAGTGCTTCTCTCACACTGATTATGCAGAAACCACAGAACACTGGAAGAAGGATTTCCCCACTCTTCAGACTGATGGTTAGCCCGGCAGGTTCACTAAATAGAGAGAAATCTTTGAAAGGCTTTGCTGACAGAAAAATTTCAAGATAATGAATATGCAATTTGATTTTAAAAAATTCCCCAAACTTTTCTACTTCACTTCAAGCCATTTTAAATAACTTCTCCAAACACAAAATCTCATAATGCATAGTCAAAACCTTTTGGGTGACATGTTGTGAGAAAGGTGAGTTTTTATTAAGTTTGGAAATAATCTTCCCCACTGATGAAAATGGTGCTGGGCAAGGAAAAGCTTTGGGGTGACAAACGGGTGTGTGAGATATGTACCACAAGGCTATTTTGGGGGAAGCTCGGATGAAGTAATGTAAACTGAGAGAAAAAGGAATGCTTAAAATTATGTGAGGTCGCAAAAAACTTCAACACCTGACAAGATTATGAAAAAGGACTCGAGAAACTTGGAAGTCTACTAAGAAGGAAAACAATATGTCAAGAATTTAAATGGGAAATAAAGTCATCCCACTGACAGGACAATGGATTTCAAATGAACTGAACATTGTGGGATTTATAAAGAAAAGAAATAGAGGTTTGCATTCAGGACACCATTGAATACACAGCTACTGTTCAAATCTTAAACACCCTGTATTAGCTTTTGTATAGTAATCTTTGTTACAAAACCACACTGTCTTGACTTACATGCTGTGACATAACTCGTTGCTTGGCTAAGGCACCCATCAAATAAATATGGAATTGTCACAAAGAATAGGCTGGTGTTCTCTGCATTCTTACTTCTAACAAGCACATTTGACAACAACTTTAAAACTTTAATTGAACAGAGAATAGCTATAATAGCAAAAGTTCCCCAAATATTTTTGTTTTGTTTCTAAGCAAAACATTTCTAAGTAAAAGTAAAATTAATAAGTATTTCCAATTGCTTTAATACTGGAGAGGTTCTGTTCTCTGGAAGTTCTTTCTAGAATATAAATCACAATTTAGAAGCTTAAATAAAACAGTAAAAACTAGTACTTTTATTCAGAGTAATCTTGATAAAATTTCTACTCTTTAATAGAATAATTTTTTACATTTCATTACTACTATCAGACAGACACCTCTGCATTGAGGGGCAAAAGGGTTCAACATTGCACAGGTTTGCTTTAATAAGCAAAAAATGTGGGACACACATAGAGTTAGTTGAGATGGCACAAGGTATCCTCAGTAAGCTCAAGCTCTGAAAACATAATATTTGTTCTTTTGGTTCTTTGTTTTACCTGTATCTATTCCACTTAAGCATCCTCTCTTTGTAAAGACGATTTCTAAAGTAATATCTAGAGGAACAATAAAATCTATTTTTCTCTGAAATGTCTGATATAAGAAAGACTACACCAAGAAATGAACACTAAAAAGACAGAAATTGCATGTTTACGTAACTACTGGTTTTAATGCAAACCTCTTCAACACTGAGACGGTTTGAATTTTATTTAATTATTTGTTCGTATTTTAATCCTATTTTTATTTGAAAGTCTGAATATAGCTGGGTGAGCTGAAGACAAGCTGAGCCTGGAAATATATTTGAATGCCAGAATGTTTAATATTCTGCTGAAATTTCCGTTATCAACTTGCTTCTTTCTTTCCTGCCTTGAAACCTCTTGGTTTCTTGACTGTCATCCTTTCCGATGCCATCCAGGATTACACTGGAGGCTGAAGGCAGAGAAGAATGAATGTGACTCTCCAAGGACCCAGGAAATCACCCAGCAGAGGAGAGGGATAGTTGTAGAGCTCAGGCAGCAAGGAGAAAAGAGCTCTCCAAAAACTGCGATGCGATGCGATGAGATGAGATGAGACGAGATGAGATGAGATGAGACGAGATGAGATGAGATGAGACGAGATGAGATGAGATGAGACGAGATGAGATGAGATGAGACGAGATGAGATGAGATGAGATATGAGATGAGATGGAGATCTGGACAGCCAGCCTGCAGGGGGATAGATGTGCTGAGAAGAACTGGGGACAACTGGGAGCAGGGAAAGGTGCTCAGATACTGTCGAGAACACTGAGAATTACGTGGGAAAGAAGAAAAAAGCTTCTCTCTGTTCACAAAGAAGACACCTAATGGTCTGGTGATGGTTAGGTAGTGTGACATCAGCATTTCATTGGAACCTGCAGGATTTTCCAAACAATCAACATTTCATACAAGAGTACTGAAAAATATTGAAATAATTTCCTAAATAAAATAGAGAGTCTAACAGTTTTCCATGATTACTTCGTTCAATGAATCAGTAGCATTTGCAGAGAATTGGAGGGATAGAGAGGTTATAGCATCTTGCTGCAAGTCTCACTGCAGTAGGTTCAGACAGTTCCAGACAGTCTCCAGGCTTGTGCTGATGATCTCTGACACGGCAGTGAATATGTGAGAGGAATCACTCTGCAGGCAGCAAGCTCAGTGAAGAAGGAGAGGAAAGAGGTGCTCCAGGCACTGGAGCAGAGAATCCCCTGCAGCCCCTGGTGAAAGACTGTCCCTCTGCAGCCTGTGGAAGTCCATGCCGGCCATGGAGCAGGTGGGTGCCCAAAAGCAGGTTGTGTCCACGTGGGAAGCCCAGGTTGGAGCAGTCTCCTGGCAGGGACCTGCAGACCCATGGAGATAGCAGCCCACATTAGAACCCACTGGTACAACTTGTGACCCTGTGAGGGACCCACACAGGAGCAGTTTGTGAAGAACTGTAGCCCATGAGAAGGGCTCACGCTGGAGAAGTTTGTGGATAATGGTCTCCCATGGGAGGGACCCCATGCTGTATTAGGGGAAGGACTCCTATCCCTGAGGAGAAAAGCAGCAGCAGAAAAAGATGTGATGAGCTGACAGTAATGCCCATTCCCTGTCTCCCTGCACCACTGGGCGAAGGAGGTAGAGAATTGGAAATAAAGTTAAGCCTGGGAAGAAATGAGGGGTAGGGGAAGGTGTTTTTAAGATTTGTTTTACTTCTCATTATTACAAATCACAACCAGAGAATGATAAATTCAACTTACTTCTTTAAGTCAAGTCTGTTCTGCCCATGGCTGTATCTGGTGAGTGACCTCCCCCTATCCACAATGCAAATTATAACCTTTTGTTATATTTTCTTTCCCCTGTCCAGTTGAGGAGGGGAGTAATAGAGTGGCTTTGGTGGGCACCTGTCATTCAGGCAGGGTCAAACCACCACACAGGATGTGGTCCTTCAAACTGAATGGAGAAAGGTGCAAATAGCTTTGCTTCAGACCATAAATCTTTTGGCAGCTGACAGAGAATATATGCTCTTGGCCATTGGCTTATATGCATCATGTAAAAACAGGATGGAAACTGTATGTGTTGGTTATGTTTCTAGACAAATTCAACCAGGCTGTTTACATTTCTTCATGTTGTTCTTCATAGAATTAAAAAAGAATATTTGAAATTTTGACTTCTTGCTCCCCAATCAGGGAGAAAATAACTACTGATGCTAGAATTTCTCCAGGGGTGAGAAATGCAGTCCTCTTGACTGTTCTGCTCCACAGATCTCTCTAGGTGCTATTTGTTCCCAGCAAATACGGTTTTGGTAGTGTCTCCTGCAAGAGAAGTGGTTGTAGCTGAGTGGTGCCAGGACTGCTCGTAGGTGACATTCAGAAAAGCAGGAAGGACAATCAGTAGAGTCACTAGAGACAGCACACAGGGAAAGAGCAGGGCTGCTCCCTCCAGCAGGGCAGTCACCTCTTTCACGATGGATTGAGCAGCACAAAGCAGCCTTGATCACAAGGCTGGGAAAGGACAGCGAAAGATTCACAAAGGATGAAAGGTAAGGAAATTAATTAGAAACGTAATTTTAGAGAAGTCACAAGGTCAGCTGGTGAGACTTCATGCACACAATAATTAGCAGGAGGAAGTGAAAATATTTCTCTGTCTTACTTTCTCTCTTCTCATCTCTGGTACCCTCATCCTATTATTCTGAGTTTCAACCAACACCCACTTTGGTAACCGTCCAAATATACTGCACATATTGCAAAAGATGATAAAACAGGAAAAAATAAATTACATATGTGATGAAAAAAAGCCTATTTCTCTGTCCCTACTAAGCCTCTAAAGCTGGAAATGTTTTTATAGGCTAACACACCTATGGCCCTGAGACCACTGTATGTGAACTTCTTCCAACTAAGCCTAACTAGTAGGCTTGGTTCTCAAGTCATCTTTTTCAGAGACAGTACATGGGTCCCAAGACTTTCTAAAAACACTGTGTTATTTTAAAATATCTTCTCAAAAAAGGAAGCTGTATTGATTTATATGATTTAAAGTCATTGGCATTAAAGGTTGAATTCTCAGGAGTACTGTATATTAAGGGGGAACTGTGCTGTTGATATGAACCACCAGTGCTTTACCTCCAAGGACAGAGGAGATGTTTGGTCAAACATCCCACAGATGTTTGAAAGGGTCAGGACAAATCCCAGCACTCTGCTGGTGGGCAGTTCACTGAAGACTTTGTCACAAAGGCACTGTCTGGAATAACCTAATTGTTGCTTCAAGCATATCAGGGCTAAACCACAGGAAGAGCTGAGGCCATGGTTTTCTCCGTATTGTCCCTCTAGTCTCTCCACAGCCCTGCTGTGGCCAGAGCTATGTCACCAGGGAAAGACTGGTGTCCTGTAGGGGTAGGAGAAATAAACTGGAGAATTTTGTACACAGACATTAGCACCAACCAAAATCCCATGTGTACCTATCTCCAGAATGAACAATCGCAGCTTGGAAAGTGGGCAGTTGGGGCACACTCAAAAAGTTAAAAAATAAAGGTGATGCTTTTATAAAGCAACCGCAGCAGCTTCAATAAGTACACTGAAGGGCAACACTGAAGTGATCAGTGCCAGGTCTGTGATGGACAGACAGCAGGAAATGAAAATCACTGGGACAGACTCAGGGGTTGGATACTGCCAAATTTCTAGATCAAACCTTTAAGATCCCTCAGTTACAGAAAGAGAAGAAGAAATAAAAAATAAAATAAATTTGGTTCAGCTCTATTCTTATTGAGGCATGAAAATTATTCTTATTATTCTTATCAGGCATGAAAATTACTGAATGTGTAAGAAGAATCTTTAGTTGTATGGAAATTAAAAATGTGATGATAAACTTTTCAGAATGTAGATGGTTAAAAATATGACTCATCATTTTCCATATCTCGATTTCCACATAAAATTTGCTCAGTACTTATTTTGCCTTATCTATTTTATAATAAATATAAAAAACCAGCAATTGTAAGTACTAAATAGGAGAAAACATACAGTTTAGTTTCATAAGCCTATTACAGCTCTGTGAATAAAAAAAAAGTTGATGGAAAACAAAAAACCAAGCTGATGGAAAACACACAGAAGGAGACTAAGAGTTAAAATTCAATTCTGGTTCAAGAACAAATGGATAAGCCACTCTAGGTTTATTTAAAAAGAACTTTATAAGTCTTATAATCAAGGAGATGTGATGATCTGGGACAGTCTTCCAGTAAAAATAATCAGCATGAAAATCTATCTCGCTTTCAGTAGAACACAGTAGGTGTCTGAAAGAGTTGAAATGTTTTGATGACTGCAGCAAAATCATTTTCATGCCCAGTAAATCAGGAGGTTTCCCCTCCAATATTTTTATAGCCGAACTGGCAGCCACTGTTAAATGAAGAGAGGTGTCAGGCTCTTTGAGAGCTGCAGCAGGATGTACACGCCACACAAGGAGCCACATCTCTGCTGCATTTCACTATTTCACCAACTTTTGGTGCTTCTGACCTATATATGGGTCACCTAAGTGACCCACATTCCTGTTGTCTAGGAGAGCATTGGCACAGAGTTGCTCAGCACACTCAACCATCCCCTTTTGAACCAAGGGAGGGAGAAGGCACATGACATCTCTCCTTCAAATTAATTTAATTCAAAATTGAGGAATGAAGAAGGAAAAAACGCAAAGAAACAAACCCCGCAGTTCCCGTCTCCCTTCCATTTTGTGATTTCTTCTGGTTTTCTCCTTTCTGACTGTAAAAAAGGATCTGGTTTTCCAGTGAAGGCTTTAACTTCTGACAATGTTATTATATTTAACATTAGAAAAGTGCTTTATATTCTGGGAGTTAAAGAAAGCAGAATGGCTGCCATTTATGGGCCAGTCTTCTACACTCTTGTAGTTTGGCATTAATTGTAAAGAAATCACACACACTGTGACAAACTGAAATTATCTCCAGGGTGTTCATCTGTCAAACAAGTTGATTCTCATCTCATCTGCTTTCTGAATGAGATATGAAAATGAGTCTGCTACATTACCTCTGCTGTCAAAGGAGAGGATGGATTCAACCTCCTTTAAAGTGACAGTGAACTTTCTGCTGTCTCTGTCTGAAGAGTTTGACTTTATCTGCAGGGAATTAACCTTATCTCAAAGTATACAAGGAGATACGTCCAAAAGATTTTCAAAGTTGGTCCTTTGGGCCTAAAGCAAAATTTCATTTAACTTTTAGCTCATATCTGCCTTCTTGAAGTTTTCTGATTCAATTGATTGTGAAAGATGTCTGATTGACAGCACTGTTTGGGGAGAGTCAAGGTCCCAGAACACCTCAAGCACTTGTTTTAACCACAAGATTAGAATTCAGCAGATTGCATAGTGAAGGAGGACAGAGATGCCAATGTTCTTGGGGAGGAGGAAAAGTTAGGAACCAGCTGTGACAAAGACCTCTTTAAAAAGTGAACACAAAGCCATCACTATCCAGCACAAGACAGAACTGATGAACTGAATATGGGGTAAACTCCATTTCTTTGCTCTATACCAAACTTTTACTCAGTCTTTATTTTTATATATTTTCTTATTCAGCTATCAAAGTTCCTGTTAGCTTATCATCATCCTCCTAACAATCTCTAATACCTTCCAGAGGCAATGGAGCATCCAGATCTGTTTAACACAAACTTGAACCTACTGCCCCTGTCCCTGTCCTCTGTCTGACATGCCACCTTTCTGTCCCTTCATTCTTTCCATCTCTTTCATGTTGCATATTCAGCTTGTGGTTCTGCAAACTGGGACCTATCAAGGCAGGGATCTCCCTGTCTTCCTAAGATGCCACATTCATACCTACAGCAGAACAAGAATGCAGAAAATCATTCCTCCAGCACCGAATTCACAGCAATAATTTTGTGAGGGTGTTGGTTGGGCAGACATCTAAACCCTGGTGAGGTTGGAGACAGAGAAAATAATTCTGTCTGAATATTCATAAACCTTTGTGGTGGAGCAGCAGCCAGAGGCAACAGACCAGAGAGCACCACAGAGATTCCTATGCTAAAAGGGACATAGAAAGTGATAAATACGCAGCCCAGTATGGATTATGTAGCTTGAGTCAGTATGTGTTCACTAAAGATGTTTACTTGCTATTGAACCCTGTGACACCACTTTCTCTGTCCTTCCTATCATAGGGGTGCAATTAGAAGAAAGAAACAGAGAGCATGAGCATTTACTGAGGCCAAAATTCTTTTGGGAGATAGTTGTCTGGGTAACAGCCCTCTTCCCCTGAATTATTTTTGCATTTTTAACTATTGTTGAGTAAACAGAGGAATTCAGACCACAATTCAGTACACTTCGGGAGATCTTTTATCTTCACAGTACCCATCCCATCCCCATTTTGCCATAAATCCATCAGCTCAGGCCTTGAGATCCTTGCTGGGTGGCTGAAAGGCTTTGGTGATTTCTGTGTTCAGTGTGGGGAAGGTGCTGCAGGTAGGGCAGACCAGGCCCTTCAGCGACACGGTCAGAGCAACATTGAAGTGTCCAGATCTAAAATGGCTTCAGTGGGAGACACATGCTGAAAGATTCAGCTCTGGCAAAGTGGATGCAGATCTGAATCTGTGAAAGAACAGAGGGCTTGGCATCTTAGAAGCCTTTAGTCCTACAGACCAGCAGACTTTCTGGGTCACACTGCTGATTAATGTGTCCAAGTCCTTTTACTTAATCTGAATCAATATATTTTTTTTCTGAGGTATTTAGGCAGCACTTCAGGATGGATGTTCTGAAATAATGAAATTTACTTCAAAAAAATGTTATTTTGAAAAATATACTGCAAGTACAATTACTATTGTACCCTGTCATTCTCCTTCCCATTCCCCAGCCTTTCAAATACCCAGGCAAACACACAGCCTTTGCAGTGCATGTGGAGGACATCTCTCCTTTTCAAGTATGCTACAATAATCTAATATTAATGTGACACAGAGATTGCAAGAACAAAGTTAGGATCTACGGCAATGTTCACTTAAAAGAAAAAAAAAAGAAAAAAAATGGAGAGATTAAGCAAGACTTTCCTAAGACCTGCTGTTGCATGATTTGCTGGTGAATAACAATGTACCACAAGGTCCCAGTGGAGGAAAGACATCCTCAATTAGCATGGTTACAATCCTCAGTACCCACTGGCTTCTTCAAAAAGAAAGCCAGCAGCAGCACTTCCCTTGGTAAATGTGGGGTCAGGATCAAATCTTTTGCCATCATGGTGGCTCCTGTATTATTTCCTGCTTTTAATTTTTGCTGCAGATGTAAAAAAAGATGTCTCAGATCTCCCAAACCGATTCAACATTTACACATGGGACATCTGGTCTGCACAATGGTCCTTCTATGTCAGCATGTGATGCAGATCTGTATCTTGAATCCGTCTGTCAGACTCCACAGTCCAAGCATCAAAGACTGCAGACAGGTAAACTCCAGCCAAGAAAAGTTATTCATGGTTAGTATCCAATATGATAGGAATCTCCCTCCCCTCATATCATTGATAAAAGCGTGGAAGATTTCCTGAATGCAGTGAAATGACAGTAGTGACACTCAGCACGGAGGAGATTAGCAACTGAAGAAAATTTTCATCATCCTGTAATGTTTTCATCTACTTTACTGTTTCCAGATTAAGACTTAATCCACAGTAGAATCTGTCCTTAGAACATGGTAGGACTAGACAATCTTAGAGCTCTTTTCTAGCCTAAAGGATTCTACAGTTCTATGACATGTCATTTCAGAAATGTACATTAGCCAATTTAACAGCTTATTTTCCTAAAACCTAAAAAGATGGCTTTTATTTCCTCATTTTGATTTTAAAACTGAGAAAATTTCTGTTACAAGCTGGGCAAAAAAAAAGTGGAAACAAACCTTACAACCCTGTCAAAGGAACAAATCCATAGCCCTCAGGCCAAAATCCTTGCTACCATCACAGTGTCAGCTTAACTTGAGAACAGAGCTCTGTGTTGTCCTGCATTCACACACAAGGATCAGCTCATCTGCTCCTTGGTAATAGAAACCAGTCACATGATTTTACATTCTGAAGCAGAGAACAGACAATAAGGTGCATGGAAATTACATAGGAATTGTGAGGTGACGTTTTCAAAAATTCTTAGTAGTGGTTGAAGCTTGCTTTCACCGAAAGTACGATTTTATAAATTATTTCAGTGGGAAAGGAACTGTAACCACATCAAAACCTCCAAAATTTTGTTCCCTCTGCAAGTGCTCAGATTTGAATATTTATTTACAGGAATATTTCACTGATTGTTAGTGTCACAAGTTTGCAGAGGTTGATTTAATATTTCCCCAAAAACAGGTTTTCCTAGAGTTTTGCTGCGGCTCTACTTCCGTCGTTTGCCAGGGTGCTCCACCACACCCCGAAACCACTGAGTTAAGGTCCTTACTTCAAATAGAGGCTTCAAATAACACTTTTTCATGTGTTTCCATAGTACATGATAGACCACTAACAAGCCTTTGCCTAGAGGAACCTGTAGTTTCAAAGACCGAGCCAAATGCTAGTTAAACTGAAACACACCTCTTCCTTCCACAGTAAGTCTCCTCTGCAGCAGATCCTTGCATGTGTCCATTATGGTTACACAAAAGATGCAGAAACACCCTGGTGTTCAGAGCACTCATCAATTAAAAACATTAAAATGTCAATGTTATAACAGAAAATGAAGGAATCATAACAATTTAGGACCTCGGGCTCTAAAATATTTAATTAAAAAAAAAAAGTATCTCTGCAGTGATGTTATATTACTATGTTTATTGTGTTCTCTGTCTCTTCAGCAACAATTTTTCCTATAACTATAGATCTCAAACTACTCACATTACCATGATGTGTAATGTTGAGCTGCAGGATAAGAACAATTTCCTTTATGAAGTGAATACTTATGTTCATATGGTAAATTCTTTCTTTGAAAACCTTACTCAGATTGTAGCAATATACCTGTAGTTCATGGACATTCTAGAAAAATAAGATGACTTGTGCATCTTTAGTAATTAAATCTCCTGTTTAAAATCTCTGCTGTAAGTGGAAATAATGATAGTGAATATGAGAGTGGTTATGCTGGCTCTAGGTGGGGAAAAAGGTGCAGACTTGGAAGTGTGAGCATGCATCTGGGAGATCCGTATTCACTGAGGAATCCTTCCCTTGCTTATCGTCCACTGATAATTTAAGATTTTATTAAAAAGCATTTACTAGTCAATTAGCTTTTGCTTATTTATTTAAAGGAAAGTGTCCTAAAACTGTAAACCAACTGTAATTAACCTTGTACCATAAATCTGATCAAACACGTGACTGAATAATAGCACAGCTCAGTCCCTTAAGAACCATTTGTTACACTGGGCTACTGACACTGAAATATACAGAAAATGTTTAACTGCTCCCTCTGAAGAGACACTTAAACAACAAAAGAGATAATTGTACCCTGTAATCTCCAAATGCCAATCTCTATACCAGTGCACATCCCAATACCCTGCATTCAACCCCATATATCAGAAATCTGCATTTACTGCACGTGGCTGCAGAGCATAGGATATCGTGGATACTGATATGAGACCTGAATATGGAAACTGTAGACAACACTTCCATATAAGATGAAAATGAGTTCAGGGTACTGAACTCATTTCCTTAATGATCACGCATACAAAAATCTCTTCTGTAAAACTAGCAATG
Source organism: Nicator chloris (assembly GCA_013400495.1). Lineage (NCBI taxonomy): Eukaryota > Metazoa > Chordata > Aves > Passeriformes > Pycnonotidae > Nicator > Nicator chloris. The sequence goes on from WAAE01026190.1 coordinate 20,598, forward strand.
CACAAAAACTGTGGGCTGCCATAACAAGACCGTCAGAAAGTTTCAGACACAAAGTGAAAATGCAATGTGAAAAACTGACTGCAGCAAATGAATCTGATATAGAGGTTGCCATGGGGCTTTTTCTGTGCTTTAAAAAGCTCCTTCAAGTCCAGTGTCAAGAGAAGATGGGAAGAGCAGGACTTGTTTCCTCCAGGGAATGAGCTTAAGGACAGAGCCCGGAGCAAAACTTGAACTCTCCCAGAGTGGCTCCCATCCAAGCACTGCTGCTCAGCTCACACGAAGTCCCTGAATTGCCAAGTACTTGCTCCAGGGGTGACAGAAGGTGGGTACAGCAGAGGCAAGGACAGAAGAGCTCCTTTTGCATTTAGGCCCCAGCTGACAGCATTGAACTTAAGGAACAGTGGAAATATTTTCCTAAGGTAGCAAGTTGCTGCACAGGTCAATACCAAGCTAAACAAAACTAAAGAGCTGAGTAATGTAAAACCCAAGAGATTTGTTTTTAATATTTTTTGTGTGATGACACATTAAGCACAGCAATGAAGAGTATGGATGAGCACATCTCTAATTCAGATCATTGACAGCAAAGCACAGAGGTTGTACCAGAAAATAACATTTGGTAAAGCATGCCAGAAGACTTAGAAAGCAAGTACTGTCACCAGGGCTATAACTTGGCTTTTTCCTGTGCAATACATATTAATAAGGAACAATGGGCTGGAGCTTTTGCTAACAGTTTAAAGAATAAAAAAAATTGTTTTAAAATAACGACAGTTTTGGGTTATTATGTGTGTCAACACAGAATAGGCTTATCTCTTATAATTAAGGTCAAATGCATGTGCAGCTTTACTTATTTCTGAGCAAACATATACAGAAGGGAAATCCAACCCTAGGCCATTAGGTGTGTTTTGTTTGGAAGCAGAATTTGCAAAATGTGGCTCCCATCCTACGCATCTTATAATTCCCGTAAAACAAAATATATAGAAATATTTTACAAATATTTTAGTAGACCACAATCATATTTAATTCTATGAA
>WAAE01026201.1:0-36222 GCA_013400495.1 Nicator chloris
TTTGGCTTTCATCTATAACATTACCTTGAGCAAGCTTGCAACAGTTGAAAGCACTCTACAAATGACAGCAGCAAATAATACTTCAGTCCACATAAACCTAATCATAATACTTAGCAAAACTGAATTATTAGTTCCATTACTAAACCTGGTGTTCAAAAGGACTTAAAGGGTAATCTCTCCATCCAGCATTCAGAACAAAAGCGTATTTTTTCTCCTTTCTCTGATGCTACTGAAGCTCAGTAAGTAGGATAGGCTGATGTAAGAACAAAGGAAAATAGTTTAATGCCTTTTTTTTTTGGTTTCACATGCTGTATTAAGCATTCAGGAAAGTAACTCAGTTTAGTCTAGTCTAGTCACCAGGCAAAAGAAACATGAAGAACAAGGAGATTTAATTTTGTGGGGTTTGTATTTATGTTTTCTTCCATTATTCAACAGCTGATTAAAGACAGAGTAATCACCGGTTTAGGTTGCGAACAGACTACAGTGGGTGATCTGGTCCAACATTCCTGATCAAACAGGGTCTTCCTAGAACACAGGACTGCATCCAGATGCAGATCTTCGCCATAAAGATCAGAACACAAAGCTGGCATGCATTTCATCAGTCTTAACACAATATATCTTTTTTGTACTTTCTTTCTTTAAATTGAGACAAAACCAGTAGATAACCAGTAGCTAACTTAGTGTCAACAGATAAAATGGTCAAGTTCAGCCCTACAACACTTAATAACGAGCTTAACAGTCAGGCTTAGTGAACACCGAGCCATAGACATTAACAGTAGCATTTTCAAAACCAAGTCCTACTTGGCTTTGAAGGATTAGACCATAACTGGGTGAAAAGTTTAATATGGCGTAAATAACATCAGCTCAGTAGTTTCCAAAGTAGTTCAAAACAATAGGCCAAGCACATTCTCTGCAGATTTTATCTAAATTGCTCAAGGCTTGGCTCTCCTGAAAACTACCTAGAGATCCCATTAAGGCAATGATTTTAAGATAAAGAATAAAGTAATAGCTTACATGATATCATCTCTCTGGGAGCTTTATGTTGTATTTGGGCAAAAAGGGGAGTATAAGATCATTCATAGCTATCTACAATCTGAACCTTGAACAAAGATTGAATTAAATGAATGGATCAAAATCAGGCTAAAACCTTTATATGCACCAAATGAAAAAATTAGCTTTGATAACCATAAAAAAATCTCGTAAACTGTTTCCTTGCCTCATTTGAAGGCAGAAAAAATTGTGGAGTGAAGATGGGAATAAAGGCAGCAAAAGGAAAAATCATCAACCAGCAGAAAAGTATCAGTTGAAATAGAACATCATGTGAACAGCTGAAGATTTTCAATGAAACCATTTGTGCAAATGCTTGTTTGGGCTCTTTTCATGGCTCTTCCCACTAATAGGAACAGAGTGGAAGGAGACTGCACCCCATCTCTTCCCTCTGCTCCTGAATAGCATGCAGGCGTGTGTCATAAGGAAGAGATTTTTCTTCAGGGTTCATTGTCCAGAAGAATGCCAGAAGAAAGGATGACACTGAGACAAACACATTAAAAAGTATTCTTTTTGTTTTGAGTAATTCAGTATGAGTGAAATTCTATTTACCATAAAAATACTAGAGAAATACAAAACTGAACACATTTTGATGGCTGGTTGCTTTAGAAGATGGCACATTTTTTTAAGATCCTGGATTCTGATGTGTTAAAGGTTGGCCTTTTCTGGCCTAAAAGATATCTCTGATGAGAGATTCCTATACCAAAAACCAGTTACAAACAGAATAGTTGTAAAACTTCTCAAAGACATCATTTGAAAAGCAGTTTGTGAGCATTTCTTAAGGAACCTAGCCTTAAGATAAAACGGCAGATGACAATCCACTCCATTTGCTCAAATTTCCTGGGTACATCTCTCTAAGCACTCGAGGTGTCCTGGGATGATAAACCAGGACAAGGGGTTTGCACAAGCCCTCGGCTAGAGTCAAAGCAGAATGTGTGCTTTTTTAAAATAAAGTTTTATTAGGAGAAGGTGATTGCACTGCCTGAAATCTAGCCTTGTAGATGACATACAACAACAAAAAACCTTCTAGAGCATATAGTAAAATGATTTCAGATTGGTTTTCTTAAGAACACACCACCATCACAAAAAACTGCAGGTCCGTTCTCTTCCTGCTACAATTGCCCAGTCTGGCCACTACTGCACCAAGAGCTGTACAGTTCTGTAATTAAGTTTAGAAGTTTAAAGAGAGCTGGGTCAACTCTGAAAACAAAGCTTAGTTGCCTCCTCTTTTACCTTTCAGAAGACTTTATCCCATGCACTCAGCTTTATAGCTGTCCCAGTTGTTCCCACACTGATCTATATATTTATTTTAAAAAGGTGAGTAAATAAAAATGTGTAACACTATAGTACAAGGGAAACATCCTTCCAGCTCTTCACTATTTCCAGCAGTGATGGTGCGTAAATGTGAAGGCTCAAAAACCAGGAAAGAGACAAGTTTGGTCAGAGAGTCATTGCCCTGGGCTTTTTCCTACACACATTATTCCCTCCCCTTCAAGGTCCCCTCAAGGTAGAGTACATATTCTATAGTGTCCTTCTATGGTCAGGATACAGAATTGAACCAAGCCCATACAATATACATTACTTGTGTGCAATAAATGACAGAATACAAATGCTTTAAATTCCTTACTCTGCATATATGGCTATGTTTTAGTACAGCATCCACATTTACATCATAATTTCCACGGGTCTATATAAACATGCACGAAGATAAACAGGCACTCTTCCCATGCATAACTGGAAGAATTCACGCAGAAGCTTTGCTCTGTAAATTACTTCAGATGTATTTTAATGAAGCCATAAAAGATATTAGCAAGTGTGCTGGGAACTTTGGTTTTAAATTATTATGATCTGTTCCTCTAACAGAAGTTATTAGTATTATTTAACCCCATTGGTGTACTTAAAATGAAAACAGTTTCAAGTTTTTTTCAATAGGTTTTGTCTCTATAATAATTTTTCCAGAATACTATTCCTGTTAAGCCTGTTGGTCTCTAGCTTTGCATACACAAAAAGATACCAAAATAACCTAGGCTTTCAAATTATCCTATCTTTCAGAATAAGAAGTAAGCATCAGTTTAAGAACACTTTATTAACCTTTTCACTCCAAATCACAGAAAGATTCATTCATAAATTAAATAACATGTCAAAAAATTCCAAGGAAAGCAACATCGACCCTTGCTTTTACCATTTCATGATTTCAGAATCAAAAAAACCCCCAGTAAAGTATTAGTTGCTGCAATTCTTAGCAGTTCCATTAAAATAATACTCAAATTTGTTGAAAAAAAACATATTCTTGAAAGCTTTCCATGTTGCATATATACACAACAAAATACAAACAATGCTTTTCATGTCCTCTACAAAGGGAAGAAATGACAAATTCAGACAGATTCAGCATAGCCTTGCCTAGGACACTCAACAGTATGTATGTAAGAGGGCCTCTGCAGCACCCAGGTGGGAAGGAGAGCTAACAGAGCTGGCTGAGGTCAGGCAGATGTGTGGTCAGAAACGCCATGGCAAGTGTGAACCAAATCTCAAACCCACCTCCCAAGGGCAGTTCTACTAACAGAACTAAGTCTGTGTCTTTCAGGACCTTCATCATGCTTTCAAATTTTTCAGGACATGTTTTCCATAGAAATAAAACTAGATGCAACATTCCTCCACTGGTCTTATTATTTAAACCATGCTCCTACCTCTCCTCAGCAGCACCAGCCCTTCTTGACACTGCCCTGCACTTGAATCCCCTTTGTCTACAGGACCTTCCTCACAAACCTCTAAGCCTTCCCTGAGCTTTACAACACAAAAATTTTCCATTCTGCATGCATAGCCAGCTTTCCTTGTTCCTCAACATGCACACACAAACTACATTCTAACAGACTCATGTTACCATGATCTCAGCCATGCTTTAAGCTTCATCCTCTCTTCATCAATCCAGCAATCACTGAACTATTCATCATTTGCCACTATTGCTTTTATGTTTACAGACAACTGACCAAAACAACAAGCACATCACACATGATGCAAATGCTGGGGGAAGTCCCCACAAGCTCTGAACCACTGCCAGTGGCCTCCCAGCCATTACTTCTGAGTGCTGGCAGCTCACCAGCTCTTTATACATTTTATTGTTACAGTACAGTTCTAATTTTAAAATTAATTTTAGTTGAGTAACCGTAAATCAAGGACCTAACCAAATTTAAATGTTAGCTATATAAATAGTGTGCTTTCAGTTTGGCAGCCAAGACACAAAAACAAAACAAGTAATCCACTGCTTCAGGTTAACAATTTCCTTTTGGCAAGAGAGTAAGTAATACAAAACTAGTCTAGAAGAAAAGTAAGTGATACAATCTTAATTGGAGGCAGTGCAACCAGCTCCTCACACAGTAAGAGCAACACACCACCTACTAAACAGTTTCTATTGCATACATAGAAAGATCTATGGTTTTTAATACAAACTTTTAGGCATGATCACTTTTAAAAGTGTAGACAAAAGTCGGGGTTTAAGCAGAGATGGTGATATGGTAAAGCCAAGCTTGGAAATGTCCTTCCCAATGGCTTGGTACAATGATAAATTGAAAATATAAGTAATTAAAAAAAAAAAAAAAAAAGAGAGAGAAGTTTTAAACATGTTCAATTTAGAACTACAAAGGAGTCTCATAAACAAGCTCTGAGTGTCTGAGAGGCTTTAAGATGTTACTGACCCAGGTGCTTAATCTCCTGCCGCAGTTTAGGAGGCTGTAAGAAAGGACAACAAAAGGGGGTATGTTCTGTGCCCAGGACCCAGGATCTGATTCCCAGCCTCCACATCATCACATGGCATACTAAAAGAAATGTGAGTTCAGGTGAGGGAAGTGAACTGAGGTGCAGCTATTGCCAGCTCCTCCATACAGACTGCAATCTGAGGGGTGGGAGAAGCAACCAGCTGGCACCATCTTAAACTACAGCATTTAAAGCTTCCAGAGTACATCTGTCAGAGCCATTTGTGAATAAATTTCAGCATAAGAGTTTGTAGAATTGAGAACTTCATATGTAAAGATTACAATGAAAACGCAATAGATACAAGCATAAAAAACTACAAAGGCTGATTGATAATGTAAATGTGAGAGGGAATTATCATGGGTAAACTTAACCTTTTCTTCATTTACAGCACACAGCACAGCCAGGGAGAAAACAATTGAGACTTCAAAATCTACTACATTTTCAACCCAATCTGTTTCCCCAATATAAAAACCAGTTCATGACATAAAAGGTCATGATTATTTTGTTCCACTATTTATTTTATTTCAACAGAAATGCATGAGGACTAGTTTAGTTTTTTGGCTAGAGGCAATCAACTACAGACAATGCAACCCCATTTTTAATTTGTTATCTTACCTGAAATTAGAAATAACAGTATTAATAACTGACAACAAACTTGTGTACAAAATGGTGTGCTTCAGCTTGTCCTCTGGATTTTAACTTTCCAACTATCATTCCCAACACTAACCTACTGCCAACATTTGCTCTTTTCCCCTCTCACACTTGTCCTTTCTGTTATGTGACTTCTCCACCATAAGTTTCTGCTGTCAGAACAGTCTTTTCCTATTTATTCATTTGACCAGCTCAACGTCTAGCCCTGGCTTTCTACATCACCCTTCCTTTGCTATCTCCAATGCTTCCTTACAAGCCCTTCTGGATTTACAGTGGCTAACTCATCTGCCTCTTTTTTGATTGTAAAACATACTGAGTGAAGGATGATGACAGGAACAATCATAACACATGAATGAATAATATTTTGATGATGTACAAATTATATTTAAAGCTGCAAAAACTCTCGGTACACAATAAACTGTATTGTGCAATGCTCCACTGTATCACTGCAGTGTGTGTTTAGAAAGGCAGAATCAAACTTAAAAAACCACTAATGCTGATTTTTAGCCCTGTGGCTAAAAAAACACAAAACAAATGAGAAACAAAGGAATTAGCACAATCCATGTCAGGAATGCCTGAAGTATTTACTCAACTCACTGATTACAAGGGTATCTGTGCACAGCTAGTGATATAAAAGCACCTGGGATTCCATGACATTTTCCCATGACCTTCAAACATAATTCTACAGAATAAAAATGTATCAAGAATCATAGGCTGTTGCAGATAAATCTGTGATATTAAAGCTGCATTAATGCAAGTTCTATTTGAAGATACACACGCAAGAACTTGTTATTCTTCCACAGCCGTACCAGTGATCATCCATGTTTTCATTACATGAAACAACAGCTCCTTCCTCTACAGCACATACCACAGTTTTTCTGGAACTATCTTTCCTTCTTGTTTTCCTTCCAAAAGGAAAAAAAAATTGTTAACTGATATTGTGTGTCAAAAAATACTTCAAGAATAACCTGATGATTAAAGAGCTACAACATGCATTGTTTCTTCATCTCCTCTACCAGCCTTACCACAAGGTTTATATTGTACATAAACACTGCACTGATGTATGGGATGATCACGTTTGTTAACTAAATGTAGTTTCAATGTGCCTGTGATTGATAAACTATGGGACTATTAAAACATTAAAAATGTTAATCTTCGCAATAATCTCCTGAAATTTTTTTTATATTAATTTAAGCCATGGATCATTTTAATATTTAATCATTGCAGACTTCCCTTGGAATGAGGATAGCCATCCACTGAAAAGCACTTCATTTTTTATTTTGAAAAATGATCAGCTCGTATTTATTCTGTAAGTCTTTTCACATTTTTTCCCCAAGCAAAGTAAACCTGAAAGCAAATGAAAAAATTCACAAGAGCAGAAAAATTTAAGGCAGAGTTTGGGTCAGAAAACATTGACTTTCACACTTCTGTTTCCCAGGAGTAACTGTATCAGAACAATAATACTGCATGAGAGTCGGGGGACTGGGGGAGACTTCTACTGCAAAGAGAAATCACTGGTTTCTTTGTCTACACCTTACACCCATCTATGTTGCATTCTCCTACCTTACACCCATCTACGTTGCATTCTCTTTACGTATCTCATAACATGTACACATAATAATTCATTTTTTCTTCACAACAGAGTAACTTGGCTCCCCACAATGATATTAAACTGGTTTAGGCTTTTTAACAGGCAACCCAATTTCGTAACATTAGCCCACTCCTATCCTCTCCTGTAATTCAAAGCTTGCCTTGCTTAATGCAAAACTTAGATTAATACGGAAATATCCCAAAGAAAAAAATGCAACAATTTCCTAATTATGATAAAAATCCTCACATAAACCCTAAAATCCTAACTGTGATTAACAGTAACTTGTCTTGATGGTATAAATTCATTTTGAAAAGTATTTAAAATTATCTAACCAAAACTAATTCATGGTCTAGAGAAACAAATTTCACAGAAAAATGCAAGGACAACATCTTCATGGTGCTGCAAAAAAATATAATCCAAAGAAAAAAACCCTTGTCTTGCTTTCTACATAGGGTCTACCAAAACTGGATGTTTTCTGGAGCTACCGCCACAAAGTACACTGAGCTTCAGATGCCCTTTAGACTGGGCTGCAGGAATTTGGCTGAAATATTTGAATTAATTAAATCCTAAAGACATCCTGGTCAGTACCACAGGTTAATATATTAGCTTCCATGACTAGACTTCATTCTGTATTTTTGACCAGTAGTGAGGTAGAAGATTTTTAAACTGGCACACCAGCTGGTTTCCTTATCTAAAGAGGCTGCAGAGTCTAACAGCAAGAACTACGAAATCCAGAACTGGCAGCAGTGAGTACAGCATTTTTCAATGCATATAAACTTACTCTGCAGAGTTCAAATTCATTCAGACCCAACCAAACAAAAAACAGTAAAAAAAGTTTACTCCCAATTTTATGAGGAAGGTATGTATCTCCTTGCATATTACCTTTCACTAAAGTATGTCCTTAAGGAAAGACGTATGGAAAAATCCTGGTCATTCAATGTGATGCAGTAACAAACTCTGGAACTCGGTTGCTTGTATCTGAGATGGAAGGCATAGTCCTGTTTTTATGACTTTATAAAAGCCACATTGTATGTCTTTGTACGAAACCCAATATAAGACCTAAAGCTACATACGTAAGGAATTTTACCACTGTTAACAGGCATCTGCTTTAGTAATCTGATTTGAAGTAATCTTTCAAAACCTAGATATCTGAAAAGCTCCCACATTTGCACTGAAAAACTATTTTCTATATTGTTTTTGCAGACACAAAATACTATTTTAAGCACAATAAGAAGTCAGTGGAAGAACATTGTGGTAATCTCTTCTTGGCTACATAAATCCAATTCAAAGAATTCTCAAGATTGTTGATGGACCTCTTGAGGTCTCTACTTGTGCTCATCTTCTCCTGCTCAACCAAGTTTAGCTAGAAGACTACACATAAATTATATCTGAAGTAGATTTACATCTTTCCAACTTCCACAATGACAGAAAAGTCCTAGAGGGTAAATTGTATTAATGCATGATGAAAGACAATCACGTCAACAAAAGAGCTGGCCAAATTTTTCTTTAGGTAAGCAGACAAGCTATTATCTGAACAATGGTTTGTCCCCAGCCCATTTTGTACCAAAGAGTGAAGTGATTCAGCCAAGGATGACATGCCAAACAGCATTACCTAAAAAACAGTTCAATCTTCCCTGGGTTTTCAGAATTTTGTGTATCTCTTAAACATGACTTTATACAGTTTTCCAATATAGAAGTCACGTCAGGTATCAGTAGCATAGGCTGCATTAGAACTCAATGTATCTTTAATAGCAAGTACCCTTCCATTCTGATTAGCTCTTTAGGAATGAGCCTGGGCCCCAACAGGAAGGAACTCAAAACCTATGACATGCAATTGAATTACTGTGTGTGAAGGTGTGTGCTGCATATACAGCCAATTACACCACAAGCTCTTTCAGAGGAGGTTTCTGATACTACTATGATCAGTAACTGTGTGGGCTGATGGAAGGTGGAGCAGCTTGAGAACTGCATGAACAGTGCGGCAGAGAATCCCCTGCCAACACCTCACATTTAGAAGTTTTTTGCAGCTCACATATTCTCATATATGTCTGTGCAGGATTTTCTAAGCACAGGCATGACCCGAGCACTCAGCAGAGAACACAAAGAAGTCCAATGTACCCGGAACACATCACGCCTGTAAGGCAAACATAGCCAGCTCAACACTCCAGGTTCAATCAGATTTACTGCACACCCATAGCTGGCCGAACACATCCAGCAGCACTACACTGCACGTGGGCGGTCAGCACACACAGAGCAGCAGATTGTCCAGCTCCAGACACCCTAACACCTCACACAAGGTGGGTTTTCACACACACACACTAAACCACACCATACGGGCCGGCAGCATGTGAGCAGTCGTGCTCACGAAGGAGAACCGTGAGCTATCCTCCCATGGAAGCACAGGAAGCTTCGGCCAGTCTGGCCCCGCTGGCGTGCCCGGGCCAGGTCTCAAACACGGCACCGCCAAGGAGATCTTGGTGAGGGGTTTGTTTCCTCCAATTTGGCGGCCTGGTGAGGGTCGTATTTCTCCGAGCACGAAAAGGCAGCCCTGGCAGTCGAAGGGTCCCGATACGATGAAACAGAACACCAACGGCGACCCCAGGACAGCGCAGCACGGCAGCTGTTCCCGCCCACGCCCAAAATGGCGGCACCACCGCCGACCCTCTCCCACCCCAGCCGCTCCAGCCCGCGGCCCGGGGGCGGGGCCGCCCGGATTGACAGCGCGCTCCGGCCAATCGCGAGGCCGCACGCTTCCCGCCGGCCAATGGCAGGGCGGGTCCGCGGCGGTCAGCGGGCCGGCCGNCCACCCCGGGACGCGGCGCGGTACCTCGGGCCGAGCGGCAGAGCTCCGCCTCCTCCCTTCTCCCTCGCCGGGGCGACTTCCTGTGCTAGCGGGGCTGCCGCCACCGCCTGCCGGAGCGTCCCCGCCTCCCGGTCCCGCCCGCTGTGCCCCGGCCCCGCGGCACATGCGGTGGCGAGGTGGCTCCCGCTCTTCTGTGGCACTCGGGTGTGTTGCAGGGTTTTCCTGGGAAGATGCTTTGGGGCAGACTGAAAGCGCAGCCATGGAATGTTTCAGCATACCCCACTCACCGCTCGTTTTTTACCACCGTATTTCTTGCCTGTGCCAGAAATGTTGCTCCAGATTTGTAGAGCAAAAAGCAATTAGCCACTTTCACGTTGTAGGATCGTTTGGGTTGGAAGGGACAGTAAAAATCATCTAGTTACAGCACCCCATCATCCTCACTCATCACAGGCCAAGTGGGAACTTAACATTCAAAGTCCTAGAAACAAAACACATGGAAAATTATGACTCCAACAGGTAATTCTTTGGCTCCCTTGAGATGGTGCTGGGCCTTCTGCAACAGATTAATTCTTTTGCTTCTGTGCAAGAAGCAAGCCACTGACTCACAGAACAGTTTACTGATTAATATTGCAAGTACATGCCCTGGTTCCTGCAAAACGCTGCTTGATAACCAAGTGTAGCAGACCCCTGTAAGGAAAGATAAACAGAATAAGAAATACTTGCATTTGTTTCTCTCTGCAGCTTTGGAAGTGAAAGCAATACACAGCTGAAGTTTCCCATCTTTCTAGATGACGTATACAGAGTGGAGAATGAGCCTGCAGAAAAGTTGATTACTCAGAGTTTGTGACTGACATGCATACCAAACCACGGTTTTCTCCAGGCATTCGTATGGCAAGCTTAATAGATGCTTTAAATGATAGAGCTTTCTTAGAACGATAGCCTGTCCTGATTTTGAGTGATGAGACAAAATACTTTTTTGTACCCTTTTCTTTTGTCAAGAAATCTCACACTAAAGGTATTTAGCTGCTTTGAATGTAGCAGGTCACTGGACACAACCTTACATTTTCTTCCCAAGAAATCTTGTGCTCCTCTGGGGCTGGAGTTGCCACAACCACCGTAGGCACCTTCTCTGATTTTTCTAACTTCTGTGTTCAGAACTTTCAACAATAATTTTATTTCATTCATACTCTTAATGGTAGGGCAGAAACCATATACATGTAAAATATTTTAATACTTAGTTTTGATTCCTTGATTGTTTTAATACTATTCACTTAAACCCAAGTCATGATTATGCTTATGGGTATTTGAATGTAGTATTATGTAAAAAACAGCAATCACATTCAAGTAGACATTACACATGATTTTTGACTGTACATTCACAAGCAAAAAAAATTCATGAAGAAACACCAGGATCAGTGTTCTTGGCTACATTATTTTGTATTATGTGAACCACTGCTGAGGACTTTGTCCGTGTGAGCCTTAGTAGCAAAATACATCTGGTTCTAGTTCAGTTTCACCTAATTTGACCTAATCACAATATTCATTTCACTACTTAGTTGTTCTTCTAAGTAATAAACCAGTGTATGCCCAGCAACCTCAATACTTAATCTGTAAAGAAGCCGTAAGGAATTATGACTTTGTGAAAAAGAGGTCTATAAGCACTGAGATGTTTTCACCATTTTAGTTTCACTTTTTCATGTCTTCATTCTTAATCCTCATTTTATGGGAAAATTGTTTGTTTCCCACTGCGATTTTTTTCTGCAAGAAGGGATTCACACTGGTCAAAATAGAATAGTCAGAAGGACAGTTGACTTTTAGACAATGAAGTGCTACTGCCGAGTTTGCTGTCCTTTGTGGGATTAGGAGCAGCCTGGGTGGAGTCCGTGTGTCCTAGGATATTTTTAATCTGTTTCTTACAGGTTGTCATAGAAGTACCATTACTATTACATGACTGTAACTAAAATGTATGTCAATCAGAGAGGGATTTTTGTTGATCTTGCCACACACATCAATTTGCTGTCATATCCCTGGATCAGATTAGTGTAAAATTCTAAATGTATTTTTAAATTACATAGTTTTATGTCACAATTTTTTTGAGGACATGTATTAGCCATTGTTTCCAGTGACTGTCTTTTCCTGGTTTTCCTCCTGTTTTCATTCTTTCACAAGATCTTCAGCTGCTTCTGACAATTTGGCAAGAATCTGTCCCTTTGTGTTCTCATCATCTGCAATGATTTTTAAGTTTACGGTTTGTGAAACTTTTTTTAACAGCAGTGTAGTTAAGCCCATTGAAAATAGGTTTCCTTTTTTATTTATGTTTTGCAAAGCTCTGAGAAGCTGTTCCTGAGCTTTCAGGGTTTAGTTAGTTTAGGTAAAAGGTTGGGAAATGATGCTCAACATCTTTGTTCCAAGTTGACAACACAGATTAAATTAACATACAGAAAACTATCTCCCCAAAGTGCAACAACTTGTCTACTGTCTAACCTGATGTCTCCTAATGTATGTCTAAACACCAAGTTAAGCTCAAAGATGTGAAAAAATGTTCTTAATTTTTTGTCTTCTAATGATTTTGCTGTCGCCAAGTAAGAGTTTTGTCCCATCTCTTATCCTGAACTGTAGCCAATATTGACAATAAAACAGCTTTTTGATTGGGGCTACTATTCAGGTTAACATTGAAACTTTCAGGTAATACCTCACTTCAGAACTTCGAAAAGGTACAGTACTCCCCATCTATCCACAAAACTAAAACTCTCTTCAAGCTCCTGTCATTTCCTAACAGTGTAATTTCTGGTGGCTTTGACAGAGACAGTCTTGCTCTCCTCATCTCCAACCAGAACTGCTACCGAAAGAAATAATCACCTTAGTTCATCCCTTTATCCGTGTAATTCCTCACTTTGCATCTCTCCAATGTCTCCCTATGCTGGCTCTGTACACACTTTACCTTCATTTTCAAATCTTTTCTTCCTGTCTTGTGTTGTTTTTACTTAGCTTTTATATGTTATATGTCATTTCTCACCTCTGCCTAATAAGGAACTCTGTTTCCACTACTTTTTTCTTTTTTACTTCTAACTAGCCCTGTTTTGCTTTCCCCCCATATCACTGATTCTCTCAAATCCATCCAAAAGAGAGCTACTGTAACCTCATTCTGCTGGTGTGCTGTGCCTACTCCTGTCACACTTCTCCTGTACTTACTATTTTTTCCTATTAGTTCACGTCTGGTCTTGCATTTCAGTTCCAATTTCTTCAGCACAGATACGCTCCTCTTGCTCTATGTTAGGTTAGGGGTTGACATCACTATCCCTAAAATCAGGCATTCCAGAAATCCCTGCAGCATAGCCCCAGACAACTGTCCTTACCCCTGCTTCCTGCGGGGATAGGAGGGTGTGGAGCCCATCCTGTCTCCTTCCAGCCTTCCAGCTGAAAATCTCAACATGATGTCAGTCGTGATAGATGGTGCATTTTGTGACACAGACAGCCTGCCATTAGGACAAACCCATTTCTCTGAACCGTCTGATGGTAATGACTTTCAGTGACAGGCTGACCTAGGCTGGCTCAAGTCAGCGTGCTGGAGGTGAAAGGCTTCATATTCCATTACCAGGACTCTGAGCCATCAAGTCTGCTCCATCCCACCCCTGCTTAATCTGTATTGATAGACTTGGTAGCATTTTCCTAACTGCCGTCATCCATACAGATGTCTGCCGTTGTTTTGTTGATGTGGTCAGTCAATACTACATTAAATGTTGCCTTCAGTTTACCCTTAATTGTCTAAAGTAAATGTGATATTTTCATTATTTATACAACTATGCTGTTAAATTATGCATTCCAGATTAAAAGAATAAAAGACTTGTTTACATTATTATTATTGCTCTGGCATCAACTTTTGCATTTCTGTGTAAGGAAATTAATCTCCTATCGGAGGGGGAAATGGGGACTGACAAGCTCTAGCTCCTGTTGCCTCTGGGATGTAATTATGCTTGCAAATACAAAACCAAAAAAAATCATAAGCTTAACACACTAGACACTCTTGAAAGTTTCATCTCAGCATGAAGCTATGTTTTAATTATTATTTTTGTCTGCATTGTTCAGATCGACAGTGCACCAACTAGAATAAGTGCTTATCCTAGTTAATTCTTCATGAGACTTATGTCATTGGAAGATGCATTTAATTTATTTCCTTTTGCTTTCTTTAAGCTGGCACGGACTAAGTGGTTATCTATAAACATTCCACAAAGGTTTTACTACTTTAGGGCCAGATCCAAAGCCTGTTGAGTCAATAGGAAGTGTCAAAGGTCTTTGGAACAGGCCCTATTACAAGACAGAAGTAAGCTGTAATTTGTTTGGGAACCTTGAAGAATAAAAAGGAAAAGACTCCTTATTTATATTCTAAAATATTAGCAGATTTCCTATATATGATAGAGATTTTCCATTCTTATGAAGCAAATTAAATTTGGACACTTAGAGATCGCCACTTACCTCAAAGACATCTGTATACATATATATATGTATACATCCCCACACATCTATATTATAATTCCAACTGAAGATCAAGAGCATTATAATAAAATCTTTTTCTGCTACAATTTCTGCTTGCAAATATTATTCTATGTAAATATAGTTGTTATACCTGAACTGTCATGTCTGTTATGGAAGATTTTCTTATGTACTGATTTAATTAGATAATTACAATGATGTATTTCATACTAGGGGAAATAGCATATTTTGAAAATTACTGTAATACTAGTTTGGTTCACTTTATTGAAAACAGCTAACCTGCTAAGTATCAGCATAATAGTTATCTATTACAGGATCAAACAAAAAGCTCAGCTTCCAAGAATAAATGTGGGTTTTTCAATGACAAAATTAACCTAAGAAGTGCTCTGCCTCCAAATATTAGTGTAGTCATCTAGGAAACAAAATCCTTTTTACAATTTTATAAATTATTTGTAGTATAATTTGGGATCCATACTCTCCAAATTGCATGATAGTGCCCCAAATTGCTAGGCTGATACAGTTCTCAGTTTCCCAGAGAAATTTCCTCTACTTTGTATGAATAATAAAGTATTCTATTAAGTCTGAACTTGAACTTAATTTTCTCCCATCCCAGATGTGTGCCTTAAGTATTTGCACCACCCCCCTTTTTGCACCACTGTCCCAGTAGCTAATAGGGAGTTGAACACATCAGTAGGATGAACAGAGAGCTTTTTGTCCTACACAAGTTATCCAGCAGCAGAATCCTTAGGACCCTCTCGTAGCAAGGGTGGGACCTGAAATCTCATCTTTGTTTCTAATGGAGCAGAAAGAGGGGAAATGCTCCAACCTTTCATTTCTCCAGCCTTTTCACCTGGTCTCTGGGACCTGTGATTATGAAGGCTCATTTTGCCTTCAGTAAAGCCTGAGGCAAAGGTATCCCTTCAGTACCTCAAGCTTTGCCATGTCCTGTGTAACCAGGAGCCCTATCTCACTGAGCAATGAGCTCACATTTTCCCTGCCTTCCTTTTGTCACCTAAACATCCTTGCATGTTTTTCTCAGGGTGTACTTTGACACTGAGCATGTCATGGCACATGCCCTCTAACCCTCTAGAGCAGTGTGTCCACATGCCAGCAACCTGTCAGTAATCATCCCTTGTGGATGATGGCTGGCACTTCAGGAAGCTTAACCACATTTGGGAATAGTTTGGCAGAGAGCCGGCCAACCCAACACTGTGTTGGTGACTTTGTAGCTATTTAGCAGCGCGGGTGATCAAATGCAATTGCCCAGGATCAGGCTTTGGCAGAGTTCATTTTACTTTTGTCTCTCTGTTACCAGTCAAGAAAAAAATCCCAAAGTCACTGTAGGTAGTTGTCTGAAAATTTCAGCTCAGAGTCTGGCACAGATTAAAAAATAAAAATAGAATAATCATAGTTGCTCAGAACAAAACAGAAGTCCTTATTATACCACAGTATGTATCACTATATCTTATCATCCTGTCTCAGGAAAGATGCCTAAAACCAAAAAACATCACAGAGGTGGGTAACAAAAATGATCAGATGTGGCTACTGTAAAAGAGATTAAACAGATGAACACTCTTCATCCTGGAAAAAAGATAACACAAGAAAGTAATTGCTTGCAGAGTGTGTAAATAAGGAGCAATTGTTTGCTGCTTTCCAAAACTAAATAAAGAAGAGGAAAGCAAGTGAAAAAAACAACCCAGGCAGCAGTTTAAAAACAGAGGTCCTTGCTGGACTGTGGACCTGCTTTCTTGCTTTTCCTTCCCTGTGGTGATCACTGGACCCAGCTGTCTCCCACTCTACCCATCATGACAGATGCCATGGCTTTGGGTCCTGCTGGAGAGGGCAATTCCTGCCCTGCAGCTCCCTCCAGCTCCTGGCCAATGTGCCTTGTGGATGAGCTCTGCTTTTGTTCTTTTCTGATAGTAAATTTTTAATTTAGCCAGAAATTCCATACCTCAGTGTATGTTAAAACTCTGTATATGTATAGATTTGCATCTTGATTGGATAAATGTGGCATTCATCTCTTTTTTACAAAAGATTTTCTGTTATTCTAAGATTACTGCCATCAGACTAGCATTTATATTATAGTTAGTGGTTAAGGCTACTTGGAAATATTTCTTCTTACCTAATGTTTGTTAAATGTGAACAGTGTTAAACTTTTATAAAATTAATAAATTTTATGGACAGTTGACAAAATTACTCAATTAAATGATTACATGATACAGACCAAAGTAAGTAAGGCTCCTACAGAGGTTTGTCTCACTCCTCATGACGTGTTTCACAAGTGGTTTGGTTTGTCACAGACAGCAGTACAATGCTGTCTACATTCCCCAGATTCATAGTTTACAGTCAGAAGTGAGTGTTAGATCATTTGATCAGGTCTGTATATGCTGTCTTGTGCAAACTTGTCAGCTCACTGTTGTGCTGAGTTTTGCTGAGCACAGGGACACAAGTCTGAACAAAATGTGTTGTACACTCTCCGAAGGAGCTGTGGAAATCCAGAGATGGACAATTAGACATTTTTCTGCTGTGGTTTGTTCCTGTGGTTAATCTCATTTGTAATTAAGATCAAAACCACAATAAATAATAGCAAAAAAAACCAAAAAAAGCTGTTCCTAATACCTCATCTAAATCAGTTTGATTCCCTCTTTCTAGAAGAGCTGTTGGCTCTTCTGTCTTTATCTATTGGAGAAGTTTTCAGCATCTTTTCACTGGGAACGTGCTTAAATACTGTAATCAGACCACAGAATAGCCGTACTTTTAATAAACTTTTGCTAAGATTTCTTACCACTAGGCATTTCCTTCAGCTCTCACATGATTTTTACAGCTGTCTGCTTCGGTCTGCCTAATTTATCAAAATGATTTCCAAAATACAGAGGATAGAAGTGCATGATTGATTCAAAAAATGATCCCATCAGTGACAAAGTCAAAATTAAAGCATGTCATTAAGCCTGGAAAATACTTTATTACATGATTTTATATCCAACAATTAAGCATGTACTTTGTCAAAGCTTTGTTTTGGCAAACCACATTGAATCATTTGGAAGCAGTGGCTGTAATAGTTTCAAAACAGTTTTCAGAATAAAGCTTTTCACCTTTCTAAGTGTCACTTGTAATTCTTTGTTTGGCTTCATTTAAAAATGGTTTAGTGGTTCCAGACCAGCAGCAGATTCTTATCACTCTTTTAATTCCATCCTCAATGTTATTTGCCATCAGCCTTTTAAGCAACCTTTTTGTTCTCTTATTTTTATCAAAAATGGATTTATATTCCTAACTGGAGCTTTGGCAAAAACCTTAAAGCATCTGTGGCTCACTGTCATTCCCGGAAAAGCCTTATTAGAAGTGTATCATCAATAATAGCTATTTTTTGGGTTCACTGTCTATTTCTTAATATCTTTAATGTGTGCTCTATTGATTTGTTATTGGGAAAGTCACCCTTCATGCTTTCTTCCTACAAACACAAGTGGACTGACAAAATTCTGTGATAAGTTTAATAACAAATTCACAGTTGGAAAGCAGGTCTTTGAGCTCGACAGCCTCTGCCTACTTATGGCATGCACTGTGACTACAGGCCACTGAAGTGAGAGGGTAACTTCAGGACTGTCCCCTTGACCGTGTTTGCTGCTGGTCCTTTTCTGCTGTTGGGAGGGATGACAGCAGAAGTGGTGGCAAGTGTTCTGCAGCCACGCAGGCACCAGCTCACTCACTGTGTGTCTGGCACACTGTTCCTGGCAAGGCTGCCCATCCCAACACCTTTTCCCTTTGGTAATGATTGACACAAGACAGAAGGATCCTTCCTAGAAAGATCCTGGCATCACCTGTGAGGGAAAACAGATGGGATTTTTACACAGCCTGAATTCAAGAATAATGTGGATGCTTTTTCTGTCAGCACTTCACTAAAGTAAGTACAGACATAACCCATGTTTCCTGGCTGGCCACAAGTCCAAAGACTTGTGGTAATTAGGTCCTGAATTCCTCTTTACTGAGAAATGGCTTTGTGGGTTTCATTCTACCCTGTGTCTAAATGTTATCAAACCCAGAGTTCAGACACTGAATCTTAACAGCATAGTGGTACCATTCGTGGAGGGCATCCATGTTCTTCTCCTTGTTTTGCAATGGTAGAGTAAGATTAGAGCAGTAAGAAGCTGGAACTTCTCAAACCTTACAAACAATTGCCAAGCACTGTTCCAGTTAACTGAGACAATACTGAAACAAAGTGATGCAGCTTTGCACTGGAAGGCTTTATCCTACCTGCTGTATATTGAGGCTCCTCTTGATGCTGCCTTGCTTTAATGGCTGCATGGATTTCAATTAATTGTTTTAAATGAGATTTCTATCAGAATGATCTAAATATAAGCTAAAATTACCTCAAAAGTATATTTAAGATTAGTACAGCCAAAGCGAGACATCTTTATTCAAATAAAACATGTCCGTTATATAAAATATGAACAGATAAAACATTTATCTGTTTATTATTTTATCTGTTTATCATTTTATCTTTAGATAAAACATTATTCAAATAAAACATGTATGTAAATGAAGGGCAGCCAGATCTGACTGGAAATACTTCAACACATTTTGTAAATGTATTGTTACTAATACTGATAGTACTAATGATACGTTGAACTATGCATTATATAAATATACAAGAAAGATACTCTTTGCCTGAAAATATCTGAAAATGAGCTTCATGTAACACTATAAGCTAGTGTCCAACAACTCAAAAGTGGACACAGTTTCAAAGGTCATTAGCTTCCCAGGAGCTGTTAAAAGATGTCAACACCAGTGTAAAATAAAATAAAATATGATAAAACACCCCATTACATAATAAGAAGCTATTTCTTAAACATCAGATGTAAAAATAGTCGCAAGTAGCTCAAAATAGCTGGAAAATTCATGGTTCAAGCCCAATCTGTATTTATAAATAAAAAAACTGGCTTCTCAAAAGATCAGGAATTAGGATTAACTTTCTACTGGGAAATCTTTTCCAGGATAATTGAATTCTGTAGTGACAAAGAGAAAGTACATGCAAATAATTAATTAGCAATAATTCAGCATGGAGAATTAATACATACTCTACATAATAAGGTGAAAGGTAGTATACCTGAAAACACTATTATTCTTAGTTATGAATATTTTTGTGCATATTATTCTGTCATCCAGCATCTAATATCTTCATTTTTATTGAAATATTATTAATTCCTGAGTTATATGCAAAAAAAATTTCATCCTGCAAACATTTATGCATATGCTTTATATTATACAATCTTGTGCTAAGTTAAGAGAAGCTTCCAGGGAGTTCAGTTCTCAAACACTTCTTCTAAAAATCAGCTTGAAATAAAAACAATTTTTCTACCTTAACAGACTGAACATTTTCATGTTAACAGGATAAATAATAAATTAATGTGACAGGAGGTAGGATAAGTATGAAGACTGAGATGCTGCATTTACAGCTCTAATGCGTTTTGAGAAAAATCTGATCAAAGGCATTTTATGAACAAAAATTTTCTATTTCTCTTTTGGGGTAAATTGTCTTTACTGTGGAAAGAGGAGTACTACTGGGAGCAGATAATCTTTTCTTGAAATCTGTTTTTCTAGAATGACTGCTTTACTTTTTCAGATTCATAGCCGTTAGTCTTTTTCTAGCACTGATCATGCAAGTGATGTCATAAAAAGTAACTTTTTATATAAGTTTTAATCACATGTATTTCAAATTTCAAGTAGGCTGTTCAGACAAAATGCTGTTTAGAAGACCCTATTATACCATGCAGTAGTGTGTGATGAGGAGATGCTACATTTATTTTAGGAGAGAAAGAAATCTGTATTTCATTTGTTACACTGCTAACTTCACTTTAGGTAATTGCATTCAGCTTTATTATTGCCCAGAGCAATAACTGATTGTTAGTTATTGAAGTCTGAAATGATTTTTCTCATTTCCCTGGGGAATCTGGAGATTTACATGGTGCACAGCAGTAACTAATAGATATAATCTGGTCATAATGTGGCCCTATAATGTGTTATTTACTTGTTGAGAACATGGATGTTGAACATTTCAACATTTCCTCAAGAAGTGTTGCAGATTTTACTCATGATATGTGAGCTTTAAATGTGTACTGCTCTTATTTTCACACTGGTTGCAATGCCAGCCACCTTTAGAAGGTATATAAAACACTGGAATCACACACCTGTACTTACCCAGCTGCACAGGACCTTGAACACATTTTATCCTCGATTTCTAAAGTGTAAACACATGAGTTAAAAGTAACCTATGATAAGTAAATTTCATCAACAAAAGTTACTCATGATTTTGACTTGGAATACTGTAGGAAGGTGATTACATTGGTACAGAGGAGGGTTTTTATGGAGCAGAGCTTGTTTTTCTTGCTCTCCTCAGAATTATTTGTATCTATTTCGGTACTCCATGTGCAACCTGGAGTATTTTAAGTAGCTGTGTGCATTGTTTTATGAATGTCTTGTGCTACTCCGTAGCCAAAGGACACTGAGGATGTGCAGTCACAAGCAAAATGTCCTTGGATGTATTCTGGAAGCATCAAATGTTTTAAAGGTGGGATTAGGATGCCTGAACTTAGGCATCTAATGCTATTTTACATGCAGTGTTGTATTAAGAGCCTGCTCCCCAGGACCATCATATAAGGCACAGAGCGTAGGACTTTTTGCCTTTGGAAGCAGCCAAGTGAAGTACCTTAGGGCACATCAGGTGTCTTGTGACACATCTTTGCAGTCAACAAACTAGCCCTCTGAAAATCTCCTGCATTTATTCAGCGCCCAGAACAAAGGACCCCAAACTAACTTCTTTAAGGCAGTAAAATAAATCTTAAACAGCAATTACTTGGAACTCATCAGTTCTGTGTCTGCCTTTGAACCACCTTCAGAAACGGGGTCTTAGAGAAGGAAGAAGAAACTGTTGTGTAAACTTGGGTTCATTCTGGCTTTCTTAGTTAAAATGCTCACTTTTGAGGTTACAGTAAAATGAACTGTTAATGTTAGATAAACAAACCAATAATATGAAGTAAAGCAATCTCAGCCTAATAATCTATAATAACAATGCAAGTATGTTATACATTATACTCAAGTAAATAAAATACCAACTGCTGATTGTATAATAGTGGTAAACATGTTTTATTAAAGTAGGTTTTCCTTTCCATCAAATATGAATGTTTTATGAAGGTTTCAAAGTATTCCTCATGGAAACATTAAGGAATCTGTTCTTCTCTCAGTCCTCGGGGGATTTGTGACTGTTATTCACATTAAATCTAATGAGAATTACTGACATAAATACCTGGTGCATCAAGAGGCATTCAGGCTCTTAATCCTTAGGATCTTCATCATCCTTTCTGCACAAGCTCCACGTCTTCCCAAGCTGCTGCTGCTTCCATTCCTAGTGCTCATTTCCTCATACAAAAACATTCCTGCTAATGTGGGAGCAAGCACTTTCTTTAGCGAGGAAGATTGCTTGAGGAAAATCCCCCTCCTTGTGGTGTGTGCGTTCTTTCGTGCTAGAGACAGACCCTATTCCACACAGCAAAGATCTGGATGCCATTTTAAAGTTTTATTGGGATCTGTATTGGATGGGGAGGGAATCAGAGCTATTTCTGCTCTCTGGATTCAGTTCCAGACTGTTTATTGTCAGGATGGGAGATGAAAGGCAAAAGAGAAGGAAGAAAGCAGTAAAGTGAGGACTGCAGGAGAAAAGGAGGGGGAGTGAGAAAGGACAGGATGAGTCTGTGCTCTGATAAAAACAAAATATACAATTAAGAGTTCAAAGCCATTCCTTCCCAAAGAGCAGTGAGAAAGAGCAAAATAAATTAAATACAAGCAATACCGTCCTCCCTTGAAACACCAACACTCACTATACTCCCTCCCTCTCAAAACACAGAGCAAACAGCCAGATCTGTGTCCTGGAGTTAAGTGTCCCTTTAAAGCTTACAATAGCTGTTTGACATGAGATGTTCAACTGACAGTATCCTCTGTATCTCAAAGCACAGTCCAGAAGGAAGGTCCTTCTTTTTTTGAAGTCTTCCAATGCCAGCCTAGATTCACTGCTTCATCTGCATCTGCACAAACTATAAATACTATATACACTGTAATACTATAAACACTTGAAGCAAGATGAACAGGTTCTAGTGGGTAATCTTACATATTATGCTGTGATGGATCACTGCTGATAACATGTACTAAAAATGTCACATTTCACGCTAAAGCCATATGTCAGGTAACTCTTGCACTGGACCATCAGCCAAGGCCACATCACTAACAGATTATGGCTTGAAATTTTTTTAAGGATTTTAGTCAAAAGAAAATGACTTAATCTCTCCAAATCTTGTAGGGCCATTCATTTTCCTGTGTCTTCATTCTGATCTGTTTCATCGTTGTGCTATGTTCTCTGCTAGTTCTTTTTCCTCTCCCCAGTCACCTCCATGAAATTCCTCCCTCCATTTTGTGTCCCTGCACTTGCATATTATAGAAAGGTCCTGTATTAAACAAGCTTTCAAACTTCTGATGCTGGCTGTTACAGCATTACTTGTGCCCTCATTAATCCCAACTCTCACACATCGTCCCTTGTAAATTATATCAAGTTTTTTTTAATAGGATTTTTTCTGATAAGTAAAAAATCTGTACAGAACTAGAAGATTTTTGAGAACTTGTCATACAATAGCTTACCTCATGAATTTACTTTCTCTAATTGTTGTCCTCGTACAATTTTTCCTCTAGCCACACCTGTGTTCATCTGGCTAGTTCAGAACAGCAGCTCTCAGTCTTTAATCCGAGTCCTCTTTTCTATACTGAGTACAAATCCACCATTATGTGTTTGGCAAAACCCTCTGCACACTTCTACTGGGTTCTCTTCTGATCACTCTCTTCTGCAAGATTCATCAGCCATGTTCCAGAAGAATTAGGTGAATGTGGAACAGACAAGGAAAAGTTTTGGATACTCATGTAAATAAGATATATTCTGTATGGCAGTGGAATAGAAGACTTGAAGTTCAGTGGGATATATGCCCAGAGAATGGGAATGCCTGGTAGGAAAACTTTTAAGCTAGATGATAGACCTAGTCAAATAGCAAAAGAAGTATGGTAATACTTTTATGGAAGAGTAATACAATGGTCAAACTGACCATGAATGACTTTTATTTTATTATTAGGAAGATTTCTAACCATTTGAGAACAGAAGGACTGGAATAACTTTAAATGAAAGCATTTATAGCAAGAAATCTGACCCTTTTTAAGACAGGCATTAAGGAAAGGGCCTGGTGTGGCGCTTGGATAGCCCAGAGGTAGACTTGGTCATCCGGTGATTTTTACTGTTCCTTGCTTTTTTTCACTGACCTTGAAAACATATCTGTGAATTGCTACATCCGTTTTTAGGGTGCTGTATAAACAATTACCTCTGCTGTATGGCTTTGTGTTGCTGCCTTCCAGTTTATTCAAAGTGGTGATAACATTTCCTCCTCTGAACACATCTTCCTGAACAGATCGAAGTCATATTTTTCTATTTCAAGTGTATTAGAAAAATAGACTTAATTTAGTGGTCTTTGTTAACTTCATTACTAAGCAAAGTAGGAATCAAAATGCATGAGTCTTGCTAATGTCTTAAAGAACTGATACTCTAACTTGGTAAAACCAATTGTATTGAAGCTCCAACAAACTGTTAGATAAATATGTCAATACTGTACGTACCCTCTTCGGCTTGCAACCATGTACTTGTTTTGGACAGATTAACTCAGCAAATAAGGCAAGTACACATTAACTGTATTGACTGTCAGGTGAATAACATATCAAGTACATATACAAAAATAGATTACATTTTCAATAAAGAAACCAGGACCTATTAAAATCAGCTTCTAAAATTAACTGTTTCAGTGCTTACTGTCGTTTAATACTCTTAGACTGTGTGTTAAGAGGAATTATTGGCTCCTGCCTTTCCAGAGGACTCTTCATTAGGAAAAGTGTTTTCTTTCAGAGGCAATAGAAGTTTCCACTATTCTGCTTGTCCATCCAAGGCTGACAAACAGGTCATCAGCTGCTAAACCTGCTTGTGCAGAATGGGAAAAAGTCCTACTGAATTGAGTGTACAGTTCTTTATGATACTAGTAATTTTTGCTGCAGTTCTAACTTCTCAGAAATTGTTTCATTAGCTCCTCACATCCTTTGCCCACACCTTTCTTCAGGGTTTCCACTGAGCTATCTCTGTGTGTTTCCTAACATGCTCCATAAGGACAACAAGTCAAGACAGTCAAGACCTTTATAAGAACAGTCATAAAAATTTCCCTAGACCTTGAGACACAAATTCTAACACCTCATCTGATACAAAACCTTTGGTATGGTCTTCCATTAAACAGCTCAGTACAACAAGATATTTTGATGACGATGGTAGGGAAGCCACTGTAATATTCTGGTAATATCTCACATATTGATAACCTTTATTAGTAATTAGTGGTGTATTTGGCAAGGTGAGAGCCACCACAGTGGGATACATGTGCTTTCAGAGAGGAAACATCACTGTCCCTTGGTACGTGTGGTACACATTCTGAACCATTTGTCTTCCTCCTATGTTTTACCTCTTAGGCTGCATTATTTGTTTAAAGCATGAGATTGCAGTTCTTATGACTGCAATTCTTAAATGACCACTTTACAAATAAATGAACTACACAAAAATTATGTTTTTCCACGCTTTCAGGGATTCTTAAATGACCTTGTCAACTCCTGGAGAAAACAAAACCCAGTGTTTTTCAGTTAAAGTGAGAGTTTTTCCCTGCTGAAAATTGCCTGTTTTTATTATTGTAAGGACTGGTCCATTGAACTTGGTACAGCTTCTGAGGTCTCAGTGAGAATCATATGATTAATGAGGTAGCCATTAATGTCAGTAGATTGAACAACTGAAATCTGATTATATTAAAGTGCTTCCCAAACATTAGGGTCACATTAACAGTTTATTGAAACAAGCTGATAAAATTTAAAATGGTCATCTAATTCCCTAGGGCTCCTAATTGTTGCATGATAAATCACTCTGTAGAGAAATCTATTACAATGTTCCAAATGTGAAAATGTAATTTACTGTACCATTAGTGGGGTGTTTGAAGCACATCAGTTCTTTCATGGGGGAGTTTTGCCAGAATAAGACAAAACTCTGTATATGGAGGCTTTTTTTTTCTTCTAGATTGAGATAATGCATGGGCCTTGAGCTGCCTAAATTATATAAGAAAAATGAGACATCTTAGGGAAACAAATCATCTGACAGTGACTTGCAAGTCTATTGCAAAAAGTACAGCATGAATGAGCATTCATCTATGTTTGTGGTGCTAGTCTACTTACAAGCATATTTTTGCAGAGATTAAAACATTTTCGTGGCTAAGTTGTGGTGGCTTCTTACAGAGAAAGAATCAGCTGAAAATTCACACATTTCTGGTTGCAGAACCTCAGATGCTGAAACAAATTTTTACACTGAGGGCCTGAGTTATTCCAATCAATGTCTGCAGGATTTGGGTCTGTCTTGATAGTGTTTTCTCCTCTCAGTGTTAAAAATTCCCCACAAACACCTGTATTTACGTCTTTCTTTCCCCAGTTTATTTATTGTATAAATTTGTAACTCTCATTCTGTGCCTAGGTAGAATTTGGTCTTCTGAGATTAATACACATATTTCATTGTGTGCATGTAAATAAGTAGCTGAATGATGAGCATCTCAGCATGCCCTGATTTAGTCTCTAGTTTGGTGGTAACCCCAGTCAAGCAGTCACAATGACCTTAATTTCCAGCAAGAATGAAAAGTGGTTTACTACTCACCAGAACTATTTTTAAAGGAGGAAAATTATCTCAGCTTCATCCCTTTCATGAAAAGAGGGATAAAATATTGTAAAAATGAGTGATAGAATGGGAGAAAATCATAGAGTCGTAGAATGGTTTGGGCTTTAAGGGACCTTAAAGGTCATCCAGTTACAACTCTTCTGCCACAGGTGGAGACACTATCCACTAGATCAAGTTTTTCAGAGCTCCATCCAACCTGGCCTTAAATACTTCCAGGGATGGGGAATCCACAATTTCTCCAAGCAACCTGTTGCGGTGCCTCACCACCCTCACAGTAAAGAAACCTTTCCTAGTATCTAATCTACCCTCCCTACTCTGTTTCTCTTTCATTTGAAGACCATTTCCCTTTGTAAAATGCTCTTGTAAAATGGCTTTCTCCATCTTTCTTGGAGGCTCCTTTCAGGTACTGAAAGGCTTCAGTTAGGTCACGCTGAAATCCTCTCTTCTCCAGGCTGGACAATCCCAATGCTCACCAATAGGAGAGGTGCTCCATCCCTCTGAGCATCTTGGTGGCCTCCTTTGGACTTGTCCCAACAGATCCATGTCCTTCCTTTGCTGGGGACTCCAGGCTGGATTTCAGCAGAGCAGAGCAGAGGGGCAGAATCCCTTCCCTTCCCTGCTGCCCACACTGCTTTGGATACAGCCCAGGACACGTTTGCCTTCCTGGGCTGTGAGTGCCCATGGCTGGGTCATGTCCAGCCTCTCACCCACCAGCACCCCCAAGTCCTCCTCAGCAGGGCTGCTTTCAACATCCCCAGCCTGTGTTGATACTGTGGCTTGCCCCAACCCAGGTGCAGAACCAACCCTTGGTTAAAAATGTTGGCATTTGTACTTAACCTCCTCCCAACAGGTACCTGGCTTTTTTTAAGTGTGCCATTCTACCTGTGAGGAAGTTGGGTTCACATTATACAAAGAGGAAATCTGTACATGTTCCACATTCAAAAAACTGATTGCAGGATGTGAAGTTATTAGTACAGCTTGCAGCTTGGTAGCATTTGGGAGTTTCAGCTTCACAGCAAAGGTCTGTGTACAAAGAGAGGCACAAGCACAGGACAAAAAAGAAGCATGTTTCAGTAAGTTTCAGAGGATGAAAAAATATATGGCTGATGGACATAAGGAAGTGAAATGGAACATTAAAACAAGCTGCTGTCTTAGCATTGTTTGCTGTAGGTTTCACCAAAAAAAAAAAAAAAAAAAAAAAAGAAAGGAGAATTCTAGTCTGGCTGTGCAGAGAATAATAAGGTGCAGCTTTGTGAAAATTTGCTTTTCCCAGAGAAAGCACATCTGGAGGAGGAATTAATGCCACTACTTCTTTCTTATGCAGTACCTCAGTGGTCAGAACAGCCTCATGGGAAATTCAAGTGCAATTTTCCAGGCTTAGTGGTGTAGATGTCAGATTGAAGAGGATGCAGAAAAAAATTTTGAACAGGAAAAAACTCAAGATTTTTGAAATGGAAGAGACAAGAAAGAGACACAGTGACAATTGAAGAACAGGCTTTTAAAATGGGAAAAACATTTGGGTTTATATTCAGATGAAAGAGGAAGATGAGATTAACCAAAAGCAGAGAGTAAGAGTGACTCTCAGGTCACTATCTTAGGGGGGCTTAGGAGAGATCAAGCAGTCCAATGAAAACAAAATATATAGTTAAGTTGTGGAACTCATTGCTACAAGATTGTGCAGACTAAAAAGTGGCGCATTTTTGTTCACATTTTTTGTTATTTTGTTTTTTGTTTTTTGGTTTTTTTTCCAGAAGATATTAGACTTTTAGGTAAGATTGGTTCATTCTTTCCTATTAAACATGACTGACCCAATGGGACCCTCAGCTTAAGTCAGTGAACAATAGTGGATTTAATTTTTTTTTCTTGTCACTTGCTTATTACTTTGATTTCAGATAGAAGTCCTGTGCAAAAAGAGCTACAAAAGATGATGAACATACCAGTCTTTCTAGGATGCTGATGAAAATTCCAGGCTTTCAAGGGCCCTTTTGAAACCACTGGAATGGGTCTGCCTGATCCTTCTGAGAGACTGAAGCCTGCCCAGACTTTGGGCTGGGTCTGACAGGACATAACACATTTCCTTTTCAACTTCTCAGATCTTCCTGTGTCCTGATGGAGCTCAGGCATCCTGATGGAGCTCAGGCATCCTGATGGAGCTCAGGCATCCAACTGCCTTTCCCCAGTCACTAAGCTCAGGACTGGAACTGTGTGAGATTCAGATCTCTGTATTAAATTTCTATTCTGTGCAGCTCCTTGTTGTCTCCACTCACTTTCAGCCCTCCTATTAACTCTGTTCTTTTCAGTTGATCAATCATCTTTCCCCACTGCAAATGGGGAAAGGGGAAGAAAGAATAGTCCCAGGGACCAGTAATTTTTGTTGCGAAGTACTTACAGAATAATGTACTACTTTGGGGATTGGGATTTTTGGTTGGGGTTTTTTTGGTGGGTTTCTTTTGGTGGTGGTGGGGGGAGGTTATTTGGTTGGTTGTTGTCGTTGTGGGGTTTTGTTTGTTTGTTGGGTTTTTAATGAAGAAATAGCATGGAAAACTGAAATAGAAAATATAGAGATGAGATTAGATGCCTCAGCTGATGAAGGAGAAAACAAAGACAAGGTAAGCGAAGAAAAGGAGACAAATAGAGGGATGTGGATCAGCATGCTTCTGGTTCAAGTTCAGCTGTTACTATGAAGTCATTCCACAGTAGTTCTCATTCACATCAGCATTTATTACTCACTTTGGAAAGTCCAGCATTGTTTGAATGAGCTTTGAAAATTAGTACATGTAAAACGTAAGAGTGAGAGGACCTAGATTGCATGGCAGGGAGAAGCTTCTGCTTTTTTCCTCTCAGCCTTGTGCATTTCTTCTCTCTGTATTCTGTAGTCTGAGACATGGAATGAAGGATTTAAGAAAGTAGAGCAGAACATGCAAAAATTATCTGGTACCACAGCCATACCAACACCAGCACCAGGAGCAGGGAGGAAAGAAAGGAAAAGGTTAAAGTCTCAATCAAGGGTGTCAATATAGTGAATTGGAGGGCTTCTTTGGGGTGTAAATTTGCCTTATGCCTATACATGGAGCAATACAATGTGTTCAGACACACTATTACACTTAAAGTTTCCTTTTTTACTTTGAAGCAGTTGAAGACACACAGTGACAACATTTGTGTGGTCCACCTAGTGTGGCTTCAGAATCCTCCACCAGTTTATCCTCTGTGCACAGATAGTGTGTGCCTAGACTGGAACCTCATCCAGACCTCCTCACCATTGAAGCTATAATGTCGACTTATGACACTGGAGCCACTCAAGGCCCCAGCAAACTCAGCCCTTCCTACTCCATGCCATACTGATGTATGGTAATCACAGAATCACAGAATGGATCAGGTTGGTCCAGCCTCCCTGCTCAAGCAAACTCATCCCAGAGCACATGGAATGGATTGCATCTAGAAGCTTCTTGAGTATCACCAGTCAGGGAGACTCCGCAACCTGTCTGGACTGTTCCAGTGCTCAGTCACTCACAGAGTAAATAATTTCGTCATATTTAGGTGGAACTTTCTATGCCTTGGTTTCTGCCCATTGCTTCTTGTCCTATTGCTTGGCACCACTGAGTAGACCCTGGCTCTATCCTCTTCACACCTTCCATGGAAATACTTATATATATTGATGAGGTCCCCTTTCAGTTGTCTTCCCAAGGCTGAACAGGCCCAGCTCCCTCTCTTTCACGTCTTTGTAAATCCACATGGCTCAGAACACAATACACAGAGACCAAAAAACACGTTGATGAAATGCACTGGTAGAAGTGCTGACATCCAGGTGGTGTCACCAATGGAAGTAACAGTGCTCAGCATTTTGAAGGACAAGTTTGAAGACCCAGCCACCACCCCCTTATCTCTGACCAATTTTCTCTCCTATGCAGAATGAATAAGAAGTGGGAAGAGACCTGAGGAGCTGCCTTGTCTAGCACAAACACTGAGTTTCATTGTGCTAGATTGCCATGCTGGTTACCTGTACAAAGCAAAGTGACAGAGAGTCCCCAGGCAGGTGCAAAGGAGAGCCCCTTTATTGCAAAAAGCAGGCCTTTTTAAGCAATTGGCCAACTGTCTGTTTACATAGTTTTAAGGCACAAGAAGCCCAAGTCAGCCAACCACCACGCACCACAATGTGGACACGTGGCAGTCACACAGCACGTCTCACGTCTCTCACGTCTCTCATGTCTCTCTGCCTCTATTCCAGCTGAGTCACTCTCCCATAGTTCCCTTCTACTTAGCCTAAGTAGCAGGCCTAAGCCATGATTTTACAAGGGTAGGGGTAACAAGGCCCCTATTTTATAATGCTTTACCTATATGCAACAGTTACAGAAAAAGGTCTGACTCTCAGAGCAAAGGGGTACTGCTGGGATTTGCATGATACTCACTGCGTTACTGGCCATCCTGAAGAATTGGCAAGAAATAAATAAATAAGACAACAGACTAATAACAAACTAATAAATTAGCAGACTGTTGCCATGACAGTGATTGATTTCCTAGACTATATGATATTAATTCACTGCACAGCTATTAGTTTGGGAGGCACAAGGCTGTACATCACTCACATGCTTTCTCTCCCCTTTTTTATTCTTAAGGAGTTGGCTGACTTTGAATTGAAGACTGCAGAGCCACAGTGGCTGCGGATGTGCCCCCACAGAGTTTTTTTAATACACCATTTTACTGGGGAAAGGTTCTTCAGATGTAACTTGTCTGTCAATTTTTTTCTAATTATTGTTGTTACTGCAATCTGTGAATGATATCCATGAATTTCTGTGGATTTATGATAACTATGGATTTTTAGGTTTTGGCATTAGAAACGCGAATGTTGCCATGATGTGCAATTCAGCTCCTCTGAAGTTGCTGAAGGGTTTGCATGCTGGTTTGGAAGAACTGCTTGCACACATCACATTGCAAATTGCTCCTTTAAATGCTTGGCAGTAGAGGGTTTTTGTGATACCCTTTGTGTGAAATTGCCTTCCTGGTTTTGGTAAACTCGACTGAAGTCAATAGAACTACTGCAGAGATGAATTTGGACCTTTGTATTTTGTTTATTCTAAAAAAGAAAAAAGAAAACATATTGCCTTTATGGAATAAGAAAACATACATAGTATTTACCTGAAAGCTCTCAAAAGCTTTTTCATAAATACATGTCGTATTTTCATTCATGTAAATGTGTATTCATATTTTCACAAAACACCTACTTATTAGTAGCACAGTTAAATAAGTGTTTTGGATGTACAGTAGGAGTTTCTTAGCTCAAATGTGATTTACCTTATCAGCTATAATGGCTACCAGGATAAACGCATATTTTACTCTAAGTCAAAATGCATATTATTAATATTTTTGTAACAGTTTACATTTATACAGCGTCTTTCATCCCAAATACCATACTGTATATG
The DNA here is from genome assembly GCA_013400495.1 of Nicator chloris. Classification (NCBI taxonomy): domain Eukaryota; kingdom Metazoa; phylum Chordata; class Aves; order Passeriformes; family Pycnonotidae; genus Nicator; species Nicator chloris. Next base: position 31,575 of record WAAE01026201.1, read on the forward strand.
AATAATCCCATTGAACTGGTGTGAATAGTCCATTGAAACCAATGGGACTGTTCACACAAGCAAGGCTATTCACATGAATTAGAGCTATAGAGTCTGGCCTTCATTATAAAATGTATTTTTTCTCAACAAAATTGTCACTCGCCATACATGTTAGTTTTAAAGAAATTAATTGCAGAGGAGATGAAATTGCAAATGCTACTTCTTTCAATATATTTTCAGAAATTTACATATATGAATAAGGGTAGAAGGCCACATAATTTAATCTCTCATATATTAACATAATAGTTTAGTGATAATTTAAAATGAAGAGATCTCTTGCTAATGGCTCATCGCTCATCCCAAAACAACTTCCAACAAATAAGGAGCTTAATCCCAGAAGTTTTTACATCAGGAAGTAGGTTTTAATCATGTTAAGAATCTTACTTCATTCAGCGGGATTGCTCATGGGTTAAGATTCTAGGATCAATATCAAGGCCAGATAAACAAGTGGCTAATATAATTGATTGCTTTTTGGTCCATGTTAGGCAAGCATTTTACACTGAAACAGGAATTTAAGGAATCAAAATTGGGTGACAAACACTTTCAGTTCTATTTTCATTTCTGTGTGTTAGACATTCAGGAATCACAGACTCGCAGAATTTCTAGGCTGGAAGAGACCTTTGAGTTCTTCGACTCCAACCATGCTCCTACACCTCAACTAGATCATGGCACCAAGTGCCACATCCAGTCTTTTTTTAAACACATCCAGGGATGGTGACTCCACCACCTCCCTGGGCAGACCATTCCAGTACTTTATCACTCTTACTGTGAAAAATTTTTTCCTAATATCCAGCCTATATTTCCCTTGGCACAGCTTGAGACTGTGTCCTCTTGTTCTGTCTGTTGTTGCCTGGAGAAAGATACCAACCCCCAGCTGACCACAGCCACCCTTTGGTGGTGCAAAACCAAAAAAAAAGCAAACTTTTTGTAAGATTTGGGCTATGATACTTAACCAGGTCTAATTAAACAACATACCAGCAGTACAACTCCTTGAGAGAGTAATAAATTTGACTGTATTTCCGGTGAAAGGATTTCTGCTCTGCTCTGCTCTGCTCTGCTTGACATTGCTCCTGCCTTCTCAGCCCACCCTGCCCTATGTCTACTCAAGCCGTTTTGGAGCTTTTGGACATTGATCATGTTGAGGACCAATCTGACTGAAAAACAACCAACTAATTTTTTGGGGCCAGTTCAGCTTTTATACCCACTATTTGTCCAGATGAAGTCCATGACTGGATAAATAGCTGTTCCAGCATCAGGGAGAGGGTGATGCTCCTCTTAAAGTGCAAAATGGGGGAAAGCACTTCCTTCAAAATTGCCCGTGAAGCTACAGGATTGGTGTCCCAGGGCTGAGATCATCCAGGACCTGAGCATTGGAAAGGCTTTAATACTCAGTGGCAGTTAGTTTTCCCTCATACACAAGCAGAATGAGGTGTCTTGGAAAGCTATCCCAGGACACAGAAGTAGCAGTGGTGGTATTCAGAGAGGAGCACACCCTGGCAAATGGGGTGCTCCCTTGGGGATGTGTAAGATGATTGTTCTTACATTCTTGCTTTACAGTAGGCAGAATGATGATAAGAAAAATCAGGAGAGCCCCATTCACCTACTAATTTGGTAAAACCAAGCATATAGAATCATGGAATTATAGAATGGCTTGGGTTGGAAGGGACCTTAAAGGTTATCTTATTCCAACCCCCTCTACCATGGTGCAGTGACACCTTCCACTAGACCAGATTGCTCAAGGCCTCATACAGCCTGGCCTTGAACACTTCACAGATGGGGCATCCACATCTCTGAGCAACCTCTTCCAGTGCCTCACCACCCTCACTGTAAAGACTTGCTTTCTAATATATAATCTAAACCTATCCCCTTTCAGTTTAAAGCCATTCCCCCTTGTCCTAGCACTACATGCTCAAAGCCTCTCTCCAGCCTCCTTGTAGGCTCCCCTTTAGGTGCTGGAAGGTGCTAGAAGGTCTCTCTGGAATCTTTTGTTCTGCAGGCTGAACAACCCCAGCTCTCTCAGCCTGTCCTCATAGGAGAGGTGGTCCAGCCCTCTGACCATCTTCACGACCCTCCTCTGGACTTGCTCCAACATGTCCAAGTCCTTCCCAGGTTGTGAGCCCCAGTGGTCAGTGCAGTATGCATTGCTCAGCTAGACCCTAACGTCTTGAGTCCAGTGAGGAGGCAGGTCTGGGAATGAGCCCGAGATTAGGGTTTGCACAAAAGATCATTGTGGGCTTGCTGCTCTCCAGATTATCCAGGTGTTGGGCACACAGCTGGTCAGTAAAGTTAAATTGCATTCTCAGACTGGCAGATGTATTTGCAATGACCTTGGTGTCTAAGAAAGTGTGGGAACTTGGGGATTTAGTTGCTTTCCTGCTACTGAAGTTAATCAATTCAAGTGGCTGAGCAATGCTTGAGTCCCTTTGCAGATGAGTTCTAAGTTAGTAGAGAAAACGTAATTTATTTATATATNCAGGAAGTAGGTTTTAATCATGTTAAGAATCTTACTTCATTCAGCGGGATTGCTCATGGGTTAAGATTCTAGGATCAATATCAAGGCCAGATAAACAAGTGGCTAATATAATTGATTGCTTTTTGGTCCATGTTAGGCAAGCATTTTACACTGAAACAGGAATTTAAGGAATCAAAATTGGGTGACAAACACTTTCAGTTCTATTTTCATTTCTGTGTGTTAGACATTCAGGAATCACAGACTCGCAGAATTTCTAGGCTGGAAGAGACCTTCGAGTTCTTCGACTCCAACCATGCTCCTACACCTCAACTAGATCATGGCACCAAGTGCCACATCCAGTCTTTTTTTAAACACATCCAGGGATGGTGACTCCACCACCTCCCTGGGCAGACCATTCCAGTACTTTATCACTCTTACTGTGAAAAATTTTTTCCTAATATCCAGCCTATATTTCCCTTGGCACAGCTTGAGACTGTGTCCTCTTGTTCTGTCTGTTGTTGCCTGGAGAAAGATACCAACCCCCAGCTGACCACAGCCACCCTTTGGTGGTGCAAAACCAAAAAAAAAGCAAATTTTTTGTAAGATTTGGGCTATGATACTTAACCAGGTCTAATTAAACAACATACCAGCAGTACAACTCCCTGAGAGAGTAATAAATTTTACTGTATTTCCAGTGAAAGGATTTCTGCTGTGCTCTGCTCTGCTCTGCTCGACATTGTTCGTTCCTGCCTTCTCAGCCCACCCTGCCCTATGTCTACTCAAGCCGTTTTGGAGCTTTTGGACATTGATCATGTTGAGGACCAATCTGACTGAAAAATAACCAACTAATTTTTTGGGGCCAGTTCAGCTTTTATACCCACTATTTGTCCAGATGAAGTCCATGACTGGATAAATAGCTGTTTCAGCATCAGGGAGAGGGTGATGCTCCTCTTAAAGTGCAAAATGGGGGAAAGCACTTCCTTCAAAATTGCCCGTGAAGCTACAGGATTGGTGTCCCAGGGCTGAGATCATCCAGGACCTGAGCATTGGAAAGGCTTTAATACTCAGTGGCAGTTAGTTTTCCCTCATACACAAGCAGAATGAGGTGTCTTGGAAAGCTATCCCAGGACACAGAAGTAGCAGTGGTGGTATTCAGAGAGGAGCACACCCTGGCAAATGGGGTGCTCCCTTGGGGATGTGTAAGATGATTGTTCTTACATTCTTGCTTTACAGTAGGCAGAATGATGATAAGAAAAATCAGGAGAGCCCCATTCACCTACTAATTTGGTAAAACCAAGCATATAGAATCATGGAATTATAGAATGGCTTGGGTTGGAAGGGACCTTAAAGGTTATCTTATTCCAACCCCCTCTACCATGGTGCAGTGACACCTTCCACTAGACCAGATTGCTCAAGGCCTCATACAGCCTGGCCTTGAACACTTCACAGATGGGGCATCCACATCTCTGAGCAACCTCTTCCAGTGCCTCACCACCCTCACTGTAAAGACTTGCTTTCTAATATATAATCTAAACCTATCCCCTTTCAGTTTAAAGCCATTCCCCCTTGTCCTAGCACTACATGCTCAAAGCCTCTCTCCAGCCTCCTTGTAGGCTCCCCTTTAGGTGCTGGAAGGTGCTAGAAGGTCTCTCTGGAATCTTTTGTTCTGCAGGCTGAACAACCCCAGCTCTCTCAGCCTGTCCTCATAGGAGAGGTGGTCCAGCCCTCTGACCATCTTCACGACCCTCCTCTGGACTTGCTCCAACATGTCCAAGTCCTTCCCAGGTTGTGAGCCCCAGTGGTCAGTGCAGTATGCATTGCTCAGCTAGACCCTAACGTCTTGAGTCCAGTGAGGAGGCAGGTCTGGGAATGAGCCCGAGATTAGGGTTTGCACAAAAGATCATTGTGGGCTTGCTGCTCTCCAGATTATCCAGGTGTTGGGCACACAGCTGGTCAGTAAAGTTAAATTGCATTCTCAGACTGGCAGATGTATTTGCAATGACCTTGGTGTCTAAGAAAGTGTGGGAACTTGGGGATTTAGTTGCTTTCCTGCTACTGAAGTTAATCAATTCAAGTGGCTGAGCAATGCTTGAGTCCCTTTGCAGATGAGTTCTAAGTTAGTAGAGAAAACGTAATTTATTTATATATATGTGTGTG
>WAAE01026204.1:0-18113 GCA_013400495.1 Nicator chloris
CATCACACACACAGACACACACATGGACTATTTTTCTGTCTCTAAATTACCTCTATTAGCTGCAGAATGTCAAAAGAAATTTTAGTCTAAGGCAAATAACCCCTAGAAGTTGAACATGGTAAAAATACTACGTAACACCTGGATATTTTTTCATTTGCCTTTTAAACATTTCATTTGTGGTTTAACCATTTGCAAGTATAGTGCTTTTGCATACCTTCCTTAATTCAATTTATCCTTAAACCTAGAACGATTTAGTATTGTTTCTAGTCCTCACATTAAAAGCAACAACCAGCTGACTTAAATTCACTGCAACTGGAGAATAATTCACCACCCCTCACACAGAGCAAAGCCCAGCTCCTCTGAGGCAGGCACTCCTTTGGGTCTGTGATTCAGATGAACACACAGACTGATTCCAAATGTGTATGTGCTGTTAGCAGCAGCTCCAAGCACCACTCTACTCAGAAAACACCCTCCCCTCTGTGGAAGCACGAGAGCAGGAAGCCACCTTGCAAAGATAAGCTGTGGATTTGCACACTGAGCCTCCATTTTTTTGGGTTTATCTGCATCACACAGCAAACGCCTCCTAAACAATCCTGCCTCGTTTTGCGCATTTTATCCTGGATAGTGTCAAAACACCCATGTGGAGATGCAGTGTGTAACCACAGGCCAAGCACAAAGCATGTAAAAATGTGTGGAAAAAGTGTCACTGGAGCATGCCCAACACGTGGATCTGTGGGCCACAGACACGGAAGGTGTAACTCACAACACATCCTACTGTGTGTAGAAATTGACACATCCCCGTTTCTGACACATTTGCACCACATCCCTTCTTTACTACCCTCTCTCAGAAACGGAATAAGCATCTTCCTAAGACCACCATCTTCAGGAAAAAAAACGAGTGGGAAGGAAAGGATTCAACTGTGACTGGGGCCGACAGTCCTCCAGACCAGAACTTGTAGGACAGCCCAGTTCTCTGGTGTCTCTTCATGGCACACAACTTGGTAATTCCAGGCAGACATGACAGGGCAAGTGAGTGTTCAGTGTCAGAATCTGCTGTAAGAAAACCCACATTTGAATTAAAACTGTTTTTGAGGAGTTAAAGGATTTTAAATTACCTTTTTATACAGGCAGTCATTGGCAATGCTGTCCTAAATTAAAAAGAACTCAAATTACGGCAATCCTAAATCAGATACTTTCTAACTGAAGTGTATTGTCAATAATGTTGCTTTAGTCACTCTATATGAAACACAAAGTTTTCATTTTAAATAACCTAAAACCAGAATCATTTTCCCAAATCAGCTTTCACTTCCCTTATGATCTCCTTCGCTATGGTAGTTTGTTTGCTTCTCAGATTACACTTTGCACAGGAGAGAGAATATAAAAGTAAGTTCTATTTACTGCTTTATAAGCATTACAGCATGATCAAGTAATGAAGGACCTACACACAGTCTTTCATACTTCTAGTTTGGAAGGCCTTACAGCTGATAAATATTTTAATGAAACCCAAAACACTGCAGGTGCATCTGCATGAAATAAATAGAGAGTGCTGGCTATGTATCAGCAAACACACAAAGAAACATCTTCCCAAACCCTTCAGATAATCTGCAGTCCAACTAGAAATACGGGAAGTCAATACAGGTCAGAGAAAGAAATACATATACTAAACTTATCCACTCTTGGGATTAAATCCTGCCCTCTGCTCTAGGAAGCACAAACATAACTGTGCATCACTCACTAAAAGGAAAAAAATAGTCTTTATTTAATAATCTTACGATTGCTTGATTAGTGCTTGGAAAATAAAAAGCACTACTTAAGTGCTAAATATTCTTATTTCACAACATCAGCTCCAAACTCGCCACTCCCCATTTCCTTCCCTCGTAACTCCCTTCATTCATGGCATCAGAAGGCATCTTATTTTCAGCAACAACTACTCACTTTTTTTTTTTTTAATGCTGCTGGATGTGCAGAACTACTGTTGAGGTTGCTTGGCAACTAGTGAGACATATCAGAAGGAGAGATAAGGTCCAGAATGAATGGAATTGAAGAGAACTGTATTTAGTTTCATTAGGAGATACTAATGCACTCAAACTATACTGATTTGCATTACCCACATCAAGGTGAAATGTTGCTGTTTTTTACAGTACAGAGATCCATAATCAAAGAGTAACACTAAATCCAGTCAGCCATCTCCTCAGCCACATACATGTCTCCCTCTACAGAACAGACTTCAGAACAAGAGCTTAGACCTGGGCTAGCAGTTTGGAACAGCATGGAACAGGCAGGAAACACAGATATTTGGTAAGTATTTTGAAGAATTTTAGCCCAGAGAGGATAGTTGAATACTCCAGTTTGCCTTTCAGTGTATCACAAGCCACTGTGCTTCTCCACATGCTTTAGTGTCGACATGAAATTTCAAATAAAACAATTATTTCTAAAGGTCACAATTTGAAATTAGGTAAGATTGAGCACCCAGGACTCCTGCAGGGACAGAGAACTGCTTACAAGAAGTCTGCTCTAACGATCCAAGGAGGTCAAGAAAGCCTTGTGCAGGAGAAGATGGAAACAAGCCTAGCAGTCCCTAATGAAAGTTTCTTATCTCACGCTCTTCAACTATATCTGCATCACTTGAGTAAGAATCAACCAGCCTGGCCCAAAAGAGGATCTTCTGACATCACCTTAGACCCTGCAAGATCTTTGATGCTTCAGGAGGAAGTGAAAGCAGTGACAAAACAAGCAGCAAAATTATCTTAAGGGAAAAAACCAAAACCAAAAGTCAACCCTCACGCTTCCCCACCTCTGTGATGCCTGTGGGCAGACACGAGGCTGAGAGCTTTCAGGGCTTCAAGCACCAACACAGAATTGCAAATACATAATAATGTTCAGGGTAGGAAAAGGAAGAATTTGCAGCACGTGCATCAGACTTTGTGCTCCCCAAGGCCACAGTGGGCACCCTGAGCACACATACCTGCTTCAGGAAAATTGAATCTTCAGGTGGATTGAAATACAGTTTAAAAATAAACTCCCACCTCCCTAAGACTGCTTAAATGATGCTTCCTCTTTCCCAACAGATTATTTCAAATAAAGTATCTCAAATGCTAAGGAAGTCAGTCTCATGCCTGCCCTCATTTTTAGGCATCCTTCTCACACAGCACCACCTCCATATGGCCAGGAGATCACATCTGGACACCCCTCTTCTAGACCTGGGACAACTCCTGTGGCTTCCTTCTAATTTTAAGTTCTTCCCAACAATTCCACATCCTTCACGAAGCGAAGGCACCAGCATGGGATATACTATTTTAATAACACGCTTATCAGATTTGGAAGTCCCCTTTATCATTTATGTTTCACTTTCCCTTTTTTTAGTCATCCAAGCCTGCATTTGTCTTTTTGCTACAAAAACATCCCAAACCATACTAAGGTAATTTAACTAATTGACTTTCGAGTCCTTTTCCAATTTTACAGATACAATCTAAACTCTGACTCCTGCGGGACTCTCTCATGTTCAGCTGCATTAAAACAAATTTCTAAAGTACAACTTATCAGATCACTCCTCCCAGTAATAATTATAAGTAAGTTATATAAATTGGTGTTTCCCATAGTTTCTCACAGGATATCCTCTGGGATTTTTCTTCATTGTTTATTGAAAATACCCGTATTCTATTTTCATAACAGAATCACACAGAGATGAACCCAGTATTTTCCCTTCTAACAGACACCAAACTTCCCTTCCTGTTTGGAGCATTATCCAGGATAGAAACATACTTTCTTTGGGTAGTGAATAATACATATAGGATATTTCTACTTTCTCTACCTATGTATAACTTTACCTTCTGCAGTCAATTAAAAGAAAAAAAAATCTGTGCCGAAACAGTATTATTAAAAATTAAGTGGAAAAAAATTCCTGTTTTCTTATTGTCTGAAATTATTAACAGAATGGAATCTATGAATTTCATTTAAGAAAACAGAGGCCTTGGTTGACTTCAGTTAATCCCAGAAAAAAATACGTTTTAAAAATTTATTCAGCATGAATAAAACTGAGAGGAAAAAGTCAGACATCATGCTGCCTACGTGATTTCAAAATGTTTTTTCTAACTCCCTACGATTGCACAGAATACAGAAATGTTTTACTTAATCTTTTTCACCCATTTCTTGCCCCTTATTTTACAGTGTCAAAAAGATACTTAGGTAACAGAACGCTCCCAAGTTCTTTGGTAATAAACATAAGGAAAGTAAACATTTGATTGCATAAGTTACAATTACATAAAGTGAAGACTGTCCAATTAAGTGAAAGCAAAACACAGAGGCAGCACAGAGCATCCCAAGTTCCCAAGAGTTCGGGGAAATTGAGAGTGACACAGTTCCAGTTCAAAAAACTAACAGGCACAATAGTTACATTTCAGATTCTCAAGTGTCCTATGTGTAAGTTACAGAGGATATTTTTATCTACAATGTTCAGCAGAAGCAGAATGTGTTCCTATGAGTAACTACTTTGAAACAACATTAATCATTTTGACATAGCAAAATTAAAAGGTTGCATCCAATTTCCAGGCATCTAGTTTAGAGTGCATCAAAACCCAGAACTAAAAATCCAGGAGCTTCCCACAACAGAAATTTAATAACAAAAAAACCTCCACACAACTCCATTAAATCAAATCTTCTAGAAAGTTGTGTAACAAGTGCGCTGCAGAAGACATTGAGACAAAGTACTAGGAAACTTGAATTTTATATTGACACTGAACTCTGCAACTGTTTTGTCAAATATTTGGAAGTGCAGAAAGTGCTGCTCTGCCTGACCTGCACATGGGCTTGGGGTTTGTGTGGGAGATTGGGGCTGAGTGGTCTCAGCTTTCCTGAAAACCCGAAGTGCTTAACTGAGCCCTTCCCCTTTCAGTTTTCTCTCTCATTTAAAGGAAAAATAATTTTCCTAAGCTTTCCATTGTGCTTATAGTTTTTTTCCATGAATAATGCAGTGCTGTGATTACACTCTAATTTCAGAAGATATTCAATAAAATAATTTCAGTAAATGGCTGTCTTTAGGATTACTATATTTTGCTTATTAAAAAAAGAGTTGTTATAACTCTAAATTTTCATATCTATCTTAAAGTCTTAAACCGCTAAAAACAACAAAAAAATACACAAAGCTATGCCAGTCACTATTGTGCAATAAAATTAAAATTCATTAAACCAACTAGTTTATTTTTTCCATAGTAGTGGCGCCTTAAACCAAATTTACCTATACAATTTAATTTAAATTATTAGGGTTCCAACAGCCATTACACATAGTTCTCTGAGCTTAATGTGCTAAGTGCACCATTAGACATTTTTATCTATATTTAAAAAAAAAAATAAAAATCAAGGAAGATTGAAGCAAGGCATTCTTTGTTACTACAAACTTAAGGAAGAAATTTACTTCACAAACACTCATTTCCTTGCAACATTTTCTAATTAACATGAACAGTTATATTACATAGATAATTGTACTGTCAAAACAGAATAAAAATGTCTTAACTTGAAGGAAACCAAAGCGTTTTATGCACGCAGACCTCCAGACAAGAAGGGAGTGTTCGAACCCCAGAGATTAAGGAGGCAGCAGTAAATCCCCCAGCAAGCTGTGAAGGTGCCATTCAAGGCTAAATGCAGCATCTCCTGGGACTACACCAAACCCCAGAAGGAAACCCTGCACACCTCTGCCTGCTCCATTAGCTCACCCACCACTCCTGGGAGGCTGCAAGGGTGCAGTTGGGAGAGATAATTATTTTCTAGTGCCTTAACTAAAAAGAGAACTGAATATAATGACTTATTCAATAGCCCTGTGGAGAATACAGCCAGCAACAGGTAGCTCAGAGAGAAGGTCACAAGCTTTCCTGCACTTCTGTAACAGCAACACCTTGAAACAAAACATCTCATTTAGATATTCCACTACTACATTTTTCAAAAAGTGGATGCTTCTGCCTCTTAGCTGTCAAAAACACTCCTCAATGCATTGCTGTTTCTGAGCAAGCTCAGCTGTAAACAAGTAATTCTAATGAGCTGCATATTTAGAGTACAGTTGTAGAAATAACCATTACAACCTGATGGAGCTACACTTGCACTGTATCCTAAATGCTTGGATTTACTATTAACTCAAGGTTCAACTGCTAAAGTGAAATGTAAGGCATGCTATTTTTAACATCAAGATTCAAGTTATACTAAAAAAATTCCCTCATCAGTGGAAATTCCTTCATTTCAACTTGAGAGCTCTGAATGACCAAGATTTAGATGAGCAATTTCTGTATCTCAGCTCTTCATCAGAGATGGGACCTGGGCAACTCAAATACACAAATGCATGGTACATCTAAAAATAAAGATAGAGATAACTTTGCCTGCTGGATTATACTTCAAAGCCTTAGCTCTGCCTGCCTTGATCTGAGATGCTGGGGAAGGATGTTCACAAAACTGGAGCAAGAGCAGTGTTTTCACTTTTTACAAAAATGCCTCAAAACCCCCAAACCTGCTCCCCCAGCCCAAGAGAACAATACAGGAGCTCACAACCTAAGAAACAGGAACAAGAAATCCTACTCATATCTAGATTGCTAGAAAGAGCAGGGAAAAGCACAGCTTTTATTAATAATGAATTTTATCTTATGGGACAAAACCACAAGGTTTTAACATAATGAAATTGAAAAAAAAATTCCCAGCTGGAATGACTGGCAGGAGATAAAATGGAGCTATATCATGAAGTAAGGGGAATCTTCAGGGTTTGCAATAATGTGAACAGTTTTAATATCAAAAAGCTAACTGCAATAAGTTTAAGATGATAAGGAACATTCTGTTCATATATAAACTAACACAAGCATCCATCTGAAAAAATTAGTAAAAACCTTTTTTTTTTTGAAAAATCAGAGTACTGTCCATCCAAAATATATGGGAAGTAAGAAATACAATGAGATACTACAGAAGAAAATTCTTCATGTAGTGCTGATTCTATAGCACTGGCTAGAGAAAAGGTAATCACTCTGCACTATCTAATTATTAAGAAAAGCTGGTGAAAACCTGAAAAACCCAGTGAAATTTTTCAGAAAGGACACAGAAGTGTGCAATATAGACATACATTTAATATTCTCCATAGAGAGCTATATTTTTGCAGTTATCTGAAGTTTTTTGCAGTATTTAATACAGTTTGTGATTTATTAAATAACAAGCTAAATAGAACACGATACACTGGTTTATACTACTAGATGTTTGCTTAAGATAAGAAAATGGAGAAAAATACACCACTTCCACTTTAACTCATGAATGTGGAAACTAAAAATATTTCAAAACAAAATCTGGAGGGAACTGAGGAAGAGTAAGATTTTTTTAAGTTGTTTTTTCTAAGTCTCACTCTATTTTAGATTCTGCTGTGCAGCCAAACTTGAAGAAGCATTGTTGCTGCAAAATTAATTTCCAGAAATGAAAATTGGAGGCTGAGTAGAAGAGAGACCAAAATTAGCACTCCAATGAGGAAAAGCAGGAAGAGTTCATGTAGATCTACATCAGCCACAACACATTCTGACTTTGTCCAGGTAGCAGAAAACCAGAAAAAGGAACATGAAGAGTGGGCTGATGCAGGAATATTTAGGGATCAGTGTTGCATCAGGGAGAAAAACAGGGAGTGAAGGAAACAGGAGACACTGAGAAAGCCACAGGTCCCAAAGAGGAGCTGCAGATGCTGCAGGGGAGAAAGGATTTGGGAGACAGAACAAGTTACGGAACCCAGACTTCACTCACTCAGCTACCCACTGAACAGTTTATTTTCTGTTTGGGAAAAGGGAACTTGCACATTTGTTTGATTTTACCAAAACTAATGAGTAAAATCCCACATCTACCATCAAAAGTCAAAACCCTCACAGACCCATTCACAATGTTTTCCACAGTTAAGCCTTAAGCTCTCTTCTGTCTCTCTCTTTTGCTTCTCAGATTACATCACTCGTGCTTATTCCGCTATTCATAGTTATTGCTCTCCAAGCTCTCCACGACTATAAAGCTTTCTCCTAGGTTGATAGCTGCATACTTAAAAAGCTTTTGTGAAATTTAAACCTCAAAACAAATAGAACTACTGCCATATTTTTGGCCAGTCCCTTTACATGCCAAATCATGTCTGCAACATATGCAAACTTAGCTTGAGGGATGAGTTTACTACTGGGTTTTTTTGTTGCTGGGTTTCTTTTTCAGAAAACTGAAATTTTTAACTGAAAGCACAAATGTCAAGTTGCAAGCCAGGAAAAGTAATTCAAAGGACAGAGAGCTCTCAACATAAAATTGCTGGTTTAAATACTGCTTTGCTAGGAGAATTCAGAATTTCCCAACCAGTAAATGCAGATAAGATGCACGTTCTGCTCTGAGCAATACGACGTTTCCCATGAAAATAAAGAAATTATGTTCAATTTGCACTTTCCTTCTTTTACCTACATGAAAACAAAGCTCAATGTAAAAATGAAAGTCAATGCTTTCTTTCAACACTGCACTGTCATCTCTCCACTGATGGTTAACCTAAGCCTACTAGGAGCATCTAAAAGCAGATAAAACTAACCAGCTTTTTAGACTTTTAGATTCCTTCATGCACCACTTTTAATATTTCAGGAACCTAAATAACATGATTTTTCACTCTGAAAAAAAAATTCACTTCACTCACACATTGAAATATTTTAATGGCTTCATTTCAGAAAGCCTCTAAGCGAGGTGAAGGAGTTATTCCAGTGACTATTAGAATTTTCAGTGCCACAGTATGTTAACAATCCTTGCCAAATGAGGCCCAGCGTAGGTACTCATAAACAATCCAAATTTCATTTTACAGCATTTAAGAATCACACCTCAGTAGCAGATCTAAATTGCAAAGCATTTGCACAAGTTCTTAATGGACAATGTCTCATATCTTCAGGCAGGGTCCCATAAGAAACTTGAAAAAACCCCAACCCAAACACTGAAGTTTTTTTCCTTTTTCGTTATACGTAAAAAAATATTAATGCTGCTTCACTGAGTTCACTTTTACTGTCATAGAACAGAATTTTCACCCCTCCAGAAATAAAAGTATTTTCAAAGAAAAGATAATTTCAAGCACACAAAAGCTCTCTTAAACTTTCCAACAATTAAGAAATTGTGTGGTTGCATAGGTGGTCTAACATCACCAGGTATTACCTCCCATTTCTTGCAAGCTGATGAAAGTTATATTTAACTTGTATAAACATTTTGCATAAACTTTTAAGAGTTATATGCAGTAGTTAGTTCTTTTTCATAGTATTTATTAGCTGTTGGCGTATCATTGCCTTTTGACAAAATTGAACTATACAACTGTGTCAGCTCTCAGGACAAGACCTAAAACTGAGTGAAACACAAATCCTCCCTCCTCCCCTCTTTGCCCACATCTCCACTTTATGTTCTACAGCACGCATTTTGATCAAACACCATAACCAGTTGTTCAGATGGAATTGAACAGACGTGTACACACAAATTTTCCAGCACCTCACTTGTGTCCTGGAACAGGTGCTGAGAAAAAAATGCCCAAAAGTTTGTGCCTCAGAGCTGCAGAAGCCTCTCAACAGACACTGTGATGCAAAGAAAGAAAGAAAGGGGGAGAGGGGAATCACACACCCCAAGCCTCCCCCACTCCAATTTTCAATTTTACTCAAACACCAGGAAAAAATTACTTTTGTTGCCAGTCAAGTAAAACATAATAAAGTCTGTTTGTTTCTTGGCAAGGAATTAGAGTGACCATTCTGAAAACATGGGATTGGTACACAAATGTAAAGGAACTGTAAAAACAGAGCAATCATATTTGTGTATACAAGCTAATATTAGCCATTAGGAGAGAATTCATTATTTTTGGAAGACTTAGTTATAAATATTATACTTTTCCCTCACTCATAACATTAACTTCTCTTCCATAAAATTACATGGCTAAAAAGACCAAAGTTAGGACAAAACCCACAGTATCAGACAACTGAAAAGTAAAGTTACTGAACCAGAAGTTGTTTCACTTACAAGAGAGACTGACACTGACTAATGTGATTAGATAACATTATTTACTGCTTTATGTGACAATGGTGGTAATGGATGTATTAAAAGAAGATTAGAAAACATCAGTTACTACTTTTCCTTACTCATAAACTCCTAAATCTTGGTGAGAAAACAGAAGATGTTCAAAATCTCTAAGCGGGTGACGTGGTTTTCTTAGCTTCCCACTAAGAGAAAATAATTTCTAGAAGTACAAGAGAAATGCAAATATATTTGTCATTTAAGTCTTGAAAACAAAGCTATTCAGCTCTGTTTATGCCATCAACACTACCAGATTTAATAAATACACAAACTCCTATTCAGCACTTCAACATACTAGTTCAAGAAAGTGTCAGCATTTTACACCATCATTTGGGAAATTGAGGCTGAAAAGCATTACCTGAAATTTCCTGTAACCTCAAGACTCCCTGAACCCTAAACACTATCCAATCTTAATAATCACAAAGGCATATTCCCCTTATTTGTCAATCTTTGTAGTGGATTTCGTAAGTCACATTTCAACCATTTATTTCTATTTAAATATTTCTGGTTGTCCCAGTTTTTCCCATGACACTTCAAAATTGTCTCTTGCCCCTGCCAATTATTTCCCGCTTTCCAAAATTGTGCACGACAGTGACCCTCTCCTTAGAGTCTGTTAGCCAAAGCCACAGTGATCACAGAGGGGAAAGATGACTTAAAGAAATCAGAAGTAAGTGAAAGGCCATGTTTTTAGAAGCAAAGAACCCCAGCCTCTAGATAGCACAAAAAAAAGTTGTTTTTCTTTTCCTCTTCAACCTGAGCTACACATTTAATTCTTCCAACTATTTTCCTTACTCCTCCTATCCTCCCTTTCCCATTTTTCATCCTTTCAGAAAGATTTCAGCTCAGAAAGATTGCCATCTAAACTTCTGCACAGTCAAAAAGAGAAGGTTTTGGCTCCACCTTATCAGTGGATGCTCACAAAATACTGTTTGCAGCAGCAGATACCTACTCCTCTGGAACTGCTTCATGAAAAGGCAGTTGAAGTGTTGAGGAGGGAGGGAAGGAAAGGAAGGGAAGTCACAGGCTTCCTGCTATTAAAAGCCAAATTTAAACCCTTTCTACATCAAAAGGGCCTCTGTTGTTGGCAGTAATGCAAAGAGTAGAAAATTTGGTTGATACGGCTCCTTCATTATGCTTAGAAGGCAGCTCTTCCATGTTAAAGACCAGGAACACTAGAAAAATNTCACAGGCTTCCTGCTATTAAAAGCCAAATTTAAACCCTTTCTACATCAAAAGGGCCTCTGTTGTTGGCAGTAATGCAAAGAGTAGAAAATTTGGTTGATACGGCTCCTTCATTATGCTTAGAAGGCAGCTCTTCCATGTTAAAGACCAGGAACACTGGAAAAATACTGTGGGGAGGCCACATTCCATTTTTCATGGGATTGCTGCAGGAAGACGTCAGTTGATAGCAAGGACACCTGAAGCCATTCTGCAAGAGCTGAAAGTGGGCTAAGCCCTTCCAGAAAAACTCCATGCAGAAAAACCTGTGCTATAGAACATGCCTTGCTTCTCCAATACTCTACTCCCCTCACCAATGTCACAGCACTCTAACATCCCACACACCACCTTCACTACAGCAACAGAGAAAAAAAAATCTGTCTCTAATTCAACTACTGAATATAAAAGGAACATTGAAAAAAAATAGTCTTTACTGTAGTTAACTTGCCTACAACTTTAACCACCATTACATTAATCTTAGCTTTAACTGTTCAGCACATTAATTACCTGGAGCACTCGATTCCATACAGTTCCTCAAATAATTAATTAGCTAAAGGGACTGAGAATTGGAGTCCCAGAGGAAATTCTAGTTTTGTAAAACTGCAGAGATTTCACCTTGCTAAATGCTACAACAATTCACCTAAAGGCACACGACAACTTCAACTACTTAGGGGCAGAATGCTAAAATCAAACCAAATAAAATCCCCTCACACTCACTGAAGTAGGCCAGCATTTTTAGCACTGGATGTCTGTTTAGTCATCAGAAAGAAGAGTGACACTAAATAAAAACTTCTGATTCCCTCATTCATAGCATTAGACTGTTTTTCCAAACAGGTATCCTCTCTCTGCTTCAATATCCATTGCCAAAGGGCAACCAAACCAACGGCAAACAATTCTAAGACAGGACTTTAAACTGGATTTCTTTCAAAGCACAAGAATAAACTGCACCAAGAGAAATAATTCAAATCCACTTATGTACAAGCACACTAAAATCAAAGAAAAGTCTCCTCATCTGCAGCATATTACTGTATGCACCACCTCTCTCCTGCTATTCATCACATCAGCTGTGGTGTTGTATGCACACCTTTATGTTCCAGAGCAACTGATCAGGACATGAAGAGAAGTACTGCTTTGCTCTTTCTACCCTTCCAAAAAAACCTCCATACTATTTCTCTCATTAGCTGAATCCCACACCATTCTTCGACAAGGTAAGTAGGGCAGAAAGGGAATGAATCAGGCAAAAAAGGGTAATGGAAAGCGAGACAACATAGAGAGCAGTTAGTTATTTGGAAGAAAATGCAAGTTATTTAAGGACAGATGTACAACTTGCAAGAATTTCAAAACACTGAAAAACAGCCTTTCTCCTGCTGGAAAGTGTATGTTATGATCTACTGATTATTTTTGGCAGTAGAATCCTAAAAATGATGCCTTATAACTTACTCCTTGTACACTTCAAATATACCACACTTCTGTATTGGACTTTTACGCACCTCAGTGTTCCAACACGTATTACCCACCAAAGGACAAGCACAAGGGACAAAATGCCATGGGTGGACAATGCACAGCTCCTGAGCCCCAGGCAGCTCCCCTGCAATTCCTGCGTGGCTCCCGCGCCGGGATATGCCCTGTGATTGGCAGCAGGGCTGTGCTGGCACAGGGCTGCCCTGTAATCCAAATCCCCTGCTATGAGAAGGCAGAAGCCAGCAGAGCCTCCTGAGGCCAAATTTGCCATGTTGCCCTGGATTCCAGCTGCAGGCTCAGCTCTGCCCAACCTACAATGCAAAGCGAGACACTGGCGGAAGCCCCTGCTGCTGCAAATCCCAGCGTGTCCCAGTCCCTCACCAGTTCTGCACAGGTCTCTGGGCTCCCAGTTCCACACAGATTTGGCTATGCAGCTTGCAGGGTTGAGGTTATCCACCCCCACCATACACCATCCATTACACAGCATCGTTGCCTCTTTAAGAGCATCCACGTGCTTAAAAACTTAGAAAAGCCGTGTTGCTTAAATGGATTGATACTTTCAAAGGTACCAGGGATCCACTTCCACTTTCATTTATGAACTTTTTACTCAGCACCCAATATTGAGACCTACTCAACCAAGTCAACTCTTTAAAGGCACACAAGTTTTTTAAGAGGTCTCTGCAGCAGCCCAAATGACAGAGACAGCTCAGCAGTAACAGGATGCAGGACTAGGCACTTATGAAAAAGTCATTTTGGAAATAATAATATTCCTTATAAAGAGGAGCTAAAAACATGTAGCACATAACGTATTTATTATGAATCAGTCTGAACTTTCATCCAAAAGACTGTGTACCTTATTCTGAACTATCATTTGCTGATTAGGAAGAAGTACTGTCCAAACTCCCTGGCTAAATTTTTAGCTCAGATATCCTTATTAAAGAATTAACTACTGAAAAACTAATGAAAGCTTAACCTTCCCAAAAAGGCAGGATTCACAAAATAGATACCACTAAAAGCTAAAGGATGGCAGTACAAAACCGTTACATCTGAAAATAAGCAAGACAAAACCAATAATACAATCTAAAAAAAAAAAGGCACAGAAAATAAGCTTTGAAATTTCAACACTTTGATTCAATTAGTATTAATTTAGCAGCTTTTGGTATACACATACACAGAATTGCAAGCATAAATTAACATGCAGAAGAATTTCCTCCTACTCTCTAGCAAAGTTAGTCAAAAAGTTAGCGAACATAAATATTTCTCAGACAAATAACCAGATAACCATTTTCCCTATCTTAATGCCATTCTCCTCTTCATAACTGCCAAATAACAGATATTAGATGCAAAAAAACAAAAGCTCTTCGAAAGATAACTTAACACAAACATCTGCACAAGCAAATACAACAAAATATCCAAAATTCAGAGTATGATTTCATTCTGTGAGGACACAGAAAATAAAGCTTTACTTGCTCCAAATAAAGAAAATTGTGCTCATTTTGTACACTGACACAAGGCATGTTTACAGCAATATGAATCAATGTGCTATAGCTGAGGTAAATTAGTGTCAGCCATGTTGTGAAAGAAACTGCAGTTAACAAACCCACAAAACTCAATCAAATCAGCTCTGCCTTGATAAAAATAATTGTATTCTGCTAGATCCTACTTATGATTGGTGCCTGACTTCTTCAGGTTAATATCTATTAATCTCATCTAAACATACACATCCAAATTCTAGAGACAGTGAAACAGCAGCAAGAGGAAAATACACAAGATATAAACCAGGAGCACTGACTGTGGCGCAAAGGAGGAAGGTACGTTGTAAAGTGAAAAAGCAAATGCACTTACTCAGCATTAAACCCATTCACGTGCAGGATCCTCATCTGCTTGACTATTGTGCTTTTACCGGATTCACCAGCACCTAGAAAATGAAAGTAAATCAGTTTCAGAAGGAATCCTAAGTGATTAAGGCACACACTAAATTTTTTTTCTTTGGAGTAAAATCAAGAAAGTTGGGTTTCTCAGTGCAAGAGCAAAAAAGTGAAAGAAATAATTGCCACTGGAAACTTCAGTTGTAGCTAAAAATAAATGCCCAGCTCAAGTCATGTGTCAGATCTGCATCTTGGATCGTTTCACTGTCCATTTTTCCAGTGTCAATGTTAAAAGCAGACTGCAGTATTTGGAAAGAAAATGGACAACTTCAACATTTTACAGAGAGGACAACAAGGAACATCACAACCTGGTTGCCTTGTCACTCTATTTGACAGAGGGAAAGTGACTGAAGTCCCTATTAAATCGAAGAAATTCTGTTATATCCTTAAAGAATTCTAAGTTTGGCTGCAGTTCATCATCACCCAGTCAAACTCCGTAACTTAAATCACAAGGAGTAAAATATGTAGATACATTTGAAAAAGGAAGGCATCCCTTTAAGCCTCCACCCACAAAGCTACAAAAAACCTCCTCTTATTTGTGTCTTGTAAGCAGCCTCCCACCATCCCTGCATGTTCCAAAATCAACCCTACACACAACGAGAGGCAGAGACCACCTTCTGTGGCTGCCTGCTCCAAAGAGCCCCCCCCGCAGCTCTCCCCTGCTCCCCTCCCGTACCTGCAGTGCAAAAACCCCACTCCACTTTACTCCAGTTTCCATAAGTAGATGGATGCTATTTCTGCTGTGCTGCTCGGATGCCAGTGCACAGGGCAGCCCATCTGCCTATAGTACCCGTTTTTCCATGCACGCTGAACAACTCCAACAGCAGCATTTAATTGAGCTGCTCCACGCTGCCAGATCGGCAGCTTTCTATATAAAGCAAACATATTTTTGCAGGAGTAGTATCGTAACACGGCAAAATTTAGAAAGATTCCCTTAGCATCTTCTGGCTACTCGTTTATTCCCCTCCTCAGCCTGTGTCTCACCCACGGGACCCGTACGTCTGTGGCAGAACGGGCAGGGAGGTACAGTTTGTATTTATAGGATGTCAGGCCTCTGCTAGCACACACTGACAGCACAAGCCTCCATTTTGAGCCTCATGTTCAAAACTGTATTTTAGCAGTTACATTTCAAGGTTCATTTTCTCACAAATGCTTTCCCCCTCTGCTTTCTCCCTTCTTTTCCTTCTCCCTCATGAATTCCCAGAAGTCTTCCTCTGCTCTCCACAAAACCTGGTTGCATATTTTGCCACCTTAATCCCAGAGCCCTACTCCTTTCTCCTCTCCTTGCTCACTGGTGTTTTGTAAGCATTTAGGGAGCAGTTCTTATCTACAACTCTTTATGCACACGCCACTTCTCCCCTAAGCTGCTATTTTATACCATACACCCTCTGTCTGATCAGCAGACTGCACCATGCAATAAACACAGGTGGCTGAACCAATCAAGAATTAGTATCTTGGATAAGTTAGACTGGATCATCTTCACAACTAAGAATTATTCACAAAGGCAGTATCTGCTATAGTCATATGTCCACTTAAAAATTAATAACTAAATTTCAGCTGTAACACTAAATCACATTTTATATTTATAAGCGTTGGGAGCCAAAATCTTTACTTCATTTGGTCCAAGAAGGAGGCTGGACAGTTGTTGCATTTGCTATAAACACATACGGTTTGGTATTGACACACCTGGGTTCTCTGGATCGGATACAACGCTAGTGAACCAAAATGATGTATTACATCTATGTTTCTTCGTAAGTCTAGCTCTGTATTTGGCTGCTTGTTAAGGCCATATTCTCAACAACAATTATGCACACACGTTTAACTTCACCACCAAGGAGAGTTCCATTAATTTCAGCGAGACTGCTCGTGGCAGCGGGGCAAGCACGTGTACAGAGATGGGGCCTACGAGCAGCAGCATAAACCCACTAGAATATTCAGCAGCTCTTCTTTGTTGTTATTTGAATATGATTTGAAAAGATTAACAACACTTTCCAAGTGCCTGGCTTCTTATTTTATGTGTCTTATAGAGGAAATATAAGATAATAATAGGGAGATGAGCTTTTATATTTTTTACCAGTGAGTCTGAGTTACAGACTATCCACAATTCATGGCAGAAACTGTAACAGCTGAACTATCACTTTAAAACACACACACAGATGACTTTACTGCCATCGCTAAACACAGGCAAATTTTTATTTGCAAGTATCTAAACTATTTTTCAGCCACCAAAACTAAAGAAAACAGAAAGAAAACCCAGGCGAGCCCATCATGTTTCTGTTTGCTGAAATTTTGCCTCTTACGAAAGTAACTCGTCTGATGACAAATAGTTTTTACTTATCTACGTAATGTTCAGCCTTAAATCTGGAAGCCCAAGACATTTCCCAAGAGCTGAAGTCCAAATTACCCTGTTAAAAGATTTCTACTGAAGCCCTGGCAGGCTCCTCAATGCTGCAGGTGCTGCTGTAGTCCCAGTCACTCTCCATTTACATTAAGTCACTTTCTTCAAATGACTATTTGAAACATTTTACTAGGGATAGTAAGCTTCCAAATTCACCGCCTTCAAAAATTCTATTCCCCCCCCTTCAACTAGGGTTTTTTCTCCCCAAAACTGAGTCAGCTCGGCGAGGCCTAGCCTGTGCTCCACGCTACAGCCCTGCAGAACGTGCACAGGCAGTCCCTCGGCGTGACCAAAACAACCCACGGCTCGCAACTGCATCTGATCCTAAAACAATACTTCAAAACACTCTGAAATAATGAGCCTGATAAACATTTGATTGTCCTCTCCGATATCGATATTTGGACCTTTCCGTTCCCTGAAAGCCACAGCCCGCATTTGTAAATGTCGCTCCTGGAAAACACGAGCAGGTAACCCAAAGGAGCCGCTGAACACCACCTGGAGCCCGGCTCTGCCAGCGCTCCAAGGCGCAGTACCTCAATTCCTGGTGCGACAGCGGAGGTGCCGAGCCCGCCGGGGCCGGGGCCGTGCCCGCCCGGCCCTGCGCTGCTCCGCGGCCCCAACGCGGCCGCGCTTCCCTCCGGGACCGACATCCTCCCTCCGTTTCCCCCAAACGATTCCCCGACTTCCTCCCTTCCTCTTCCTCCTCTCCCCGGCCTGGCCGCACGTCCCTCGGCCCCCCGGCCCCGGTGCGGCGAGCGGTGTCCGGCCCTCCCGCACTCGCCGCGCCGCTCACCCGCGGCCGCTGTCACTGCCCTGCCCTGTTTATCTGCCAGGCTCCCCGCGGGCCCCTCGCCGCGGCATCCCCGGCCCCCTCCTCACGCCCGCCCGAGGCCCGCTGCCGCCCCGGCGGCGGGCGCTGCCCCGCAGGCGGAGAGCGGCCCCGCTCCACCGCTCCGTACCTGCCCCGGCCCCTGCCGCGGCGCCCCGGGCGCTGCCCGAGCCCTCCCCGCCGCTCCCCTGCACAACACCGGTCCCCCCGGCGGCCCCGGCCCCGC
>WAAE01026208.1:0-13846 GCA_013400495.1 Nicator chloris
TCCACAGCCCATGTCGCCTTTTCTTCTTCCTTCTGTGATGATGGTTTGAAATGTTCACCTTCAGGCAGTTAGTGATAACTTACAAGATCCCTGGGTGATTTCGGTGTCGCTGTTGGACCCGAAAAGCCTGACACAATTTCTACAAAGTCAAAAGGCTGAATAATCCTTTATTAAAACAAATGAAGTCTCTTTTATAGAGTGATACGATAGAGCTGGACCTAACTGGTCCTTGATTAACACACTTATCACCATGATTGGCTAATTAAAATCAACACTTCTCTACATGTAAATGAGATAAGAAACACTAGTTGTGCAAAATTTCTGAAGAAATCCTTTCTTCAGATTGTTTTGAGAAAAATTATCTCTTCAAAGCTCCACTGCAGCTGAGAAAATCGGCTGCAGCCTCTAGGAAAAAACTAAAATGAGACCCACAATTTGGGCTTCCTATTCAAGCTTGCTGTGTGACCAGAGTATCCACTTACTCCCCATAGCATCAGTGTCATGATGTGTGGAGGGGATTTTCTCTTTGAGCATCCAGGCCAACACTGGCAGTCAGGCTGCCAGGAGGAGCTGTGTCTGGGTGTCAATCACTTCTGGAGGAGATCAAATCACTTCATAAATTATATCTATTTTCCGGTTTTTCAGCAGGCCTTGGATCCTTCCTATCCCTAGCTCCAGAATCCTGGGAGTTGTCCTCGCATCTCCCCAGGTAATTTTTGTCAGCGGCTCCAAGAAGGACCACACTTCCCCATCTGCAGTGTAGAGCATATTTTTCTCATCTTGTCCTGTCCTGACCAGCCTGCTACCATTCTTCTTCCATGCCACATGACAGAGAGGGCTTACAATTTGACTGCAATCTGGAATGCATATCCTCCAAAAACCTACAGTGCCTAGAAGAACCTGTATTTCCTTCTTGCCGGTTGGTGGGGGCATAGCTGCTATTTTGCTGACCATATTGACTGGAATCTGACAATGTACAACTTACCATTTTATCCCTGAAAACTGAATTTCCTGGGAAGGCCCCTTGACCTTGTTTTGTGGCAAGACCAACTTTCTGTATTGTTTTCTGTCCTTCCTCAAAAAATTCCTCTGCTATGTTGCCCTATACTGTGATGCCCTCAGTGTACTGCAGGAGTTGTGGAGCCCCACCCTTTTTCAGTGCAGTCTGGATCAGTCCATAGCAAATACTGGGGCTGTGTTTCTGTGCCTGAAGCAGTTGATTCCAAGTGCACACCTCTCCAGCTGAAAGCAAACTGTGGCCTGACTCAACCTCTGCTGCTAAAGGAATGGAGGAAAGCACATGAGCAGTGTCAATGGTNGCAAGAAATCCCAGCATCAGAGCAGACGGTCACAGAGATCTCACCCAACTGTAAGCTGAAACCTATTCACATACCTCACAGCTCACCCACAGGTAGAAATCAGGTGATTATCTCTGGCCCTGTCTCTTCCTCCTGTTCTGAGAGCCCTGCTTTCTCTTCATCCCTCAGTAAGCAAATGGGTTTGTTCTTGGAATTCTTCTCTGTAGGTGTGACCACTACTGGCATGGGATGTTCCTCTGGTTCAGCTGCAATTTGAGTGGCCACAGTGCCTGTTGGTCTGCTTTCCTCTCCTACTCCTGAGGGTTCTACCTTACAATGAACACTGTCCAATAAGTAGTAGCTGTGGCCCAACACTCTGCAATAAGTTGCTCCTGCCTGGAGTTGCCGCAGCATTATCCATGAAAATATTCTATCACTTTAGCAGCAATTTTAGCACTTTAGTAGTTACTCAGGAGTGAGCTTCCAAACCACTAGAGCAGAAAATTTCCCCAAAACCTGGCCCATTTTCTTGCACATTCCATGCCACTCATGGAATCCTCCCTCAGGGCATGTCTGTGAATGACCTTCCTAGAAATATCTTTTGTCACTCTGAACATGGCATGAAATCACACTGAGGAGACCACGCAGACCTAGCAACAAGAACATACTTCCCTTAATATCCAAAGGGAATTAAAAATTCTCAAAAGCTGTTGTAACAGGCCTGAAGGAGGGAAAGGGGGTGAAAAGCTAGGGAAAATTATCCTTCCCTGTCCCCTCACAGATTATTAATGAATTAATAATAAGTAATTCATTAATAAAGGACACAATTATTAATAAATTTCCAGAGGTGTCACCCAAGGCTGGGGCAGGAGAGCAACATGGAATACTCATCCCAAATCACAAATTAATACAAATCTCACATCCCATCATTACTCTGGATATTATCATGTCATAAACTAATATCACACAGCATAGCAGCAAAGCAATTCTGCAGAAAGAATATGTGAAAAAAAGCACTTCGAGGAGCACATATGGGAATATGTACTGGGTTATGTTCCACACCCATATGAACAGAGAAGCCACATTGTGACCTGTGGCTCTGCAGGTAATACAACAAATCCTTAGATCACAATTGTTTCTAACCTGCTCTGGGCAGATCTGTTGTTACCTCAAACCTTTGTGAGCCGCACTGAGCACCAATTAAGGCTGTCCTGTTTTATGGATGGTATTCCCAAATTTGCTATTACCACTAAAAGAAAAACCATTAGTACTCCCCTCCTGGCCTTTAGTGAGGGAGAGAACAGGCAGAGGCTACTGGCTGAAATAAGGACAATTTGCTGCAATCAGCAATGGGAAGGTGAACAGTAACAGCAACAATACTGATAGTAAAACTGGTCATAGAGAGGGTAATTTACATGCAAAATGCTCACTAAAGCCCAAGACAATGAAAAAAACATGGTGGACAGGCCCTCCAGCCACCATGCCTTTTTCCCTACCTCAAGCCATATCACCTTCTTACAGGAAGTGAGAATCCTGTACTTCTGCCCGCCAGCAGTGATGTGAAGGGGTATGGAACAACAACCCAGATATGCCCACATGGGTCCAGTCCTTGTCCCCTCATGGCTACTGCCGAAAACCAGGACTTTGGGGTACCTGCTACTGCCTTGGGCCACATCCTTGTGGCAGGGCAGGGGTGATCCCCTAGTGCTCCTCAGCCCCTGCTCTGTCAAACCAGAGCACTGAGGTTCACTGAGGTGAGCTAGGGCTGTTTCCCATCTAGGTTTTAATTCCACAGAGAGCCAGTGAGGACTGTGTGGTATCAATGCGCTCAGATCCCAAGCAGAGTTAGGAGGCAAACAGGAGGTGTGCTCTGGGCAAGGTTTACCCGACTCACTGTGGGTGACCTACTCTACACTACGTACAGTCACTCTATTTTTTAAGTTCCTGTGACAATTTTTGCACAGTAAAACAAAAAGTCTCTCCCTCTTCGCCCCTTCAATAGAAGAAACACTATATAAACAAAGAGCCAAATCCTCAGTCACAGCACAGAGGACTCTGTTTAAAGTTCAGCAGACAAATTTTACTCACTCCAGAAGCAATTTGGAATACATATTGTAGCTGCAAAATAACAGCAGGTCTACACTTTCTATCCATAAGCCCCTATTTGTAACACTGAAATATTTTTGGTTCAGATGTGCATTGCTTGTAAGTTATCTGACAGTTTGGTAACTGACTGCACAGACAGTGAAGCATCCATTGGCATGGCATTAAGATTATGTTGTAAGGCCTCTGGGGAAAGGACCACCTTATAAAAGAGTGTTTATATGATGACTTGTACAAGGGGAAGCCAAATTCTCTTTGAATTCCTAGATGCCATCAAAATATAGCTATAAGTGTGTATGTATTACACACATATCATTTATACAATATACAAGGATTGAAAAACTAAGTAAAAGCCAGATTCCTTGCCTCAGTTTACATAGGGTGGGATTTTTTAAGGATGCTGGGTCTCTTTCTGACATTTTATTCAAAAGGAATTATTTATTGGACAATGGATATATGAGAGCAAATTTTCTGGAAGAAGAGAGCTGGTTTTGAATGACATTGCTTGTCTGCCTGTAATTATTCCCTCGGCAACGGCAAAGTATCCAGATTTGCTGTAAGGCTTGCAGAAAGGCCTTTAGTCAAGAATTTATGTATATATTCAAGAATTCAAGAATATATTCAAATATAATTCAATATTTGAATTATAAACTGGCCACCATAAATTTCAGTTTAAGTTGGAACAACTTTCTTTGTAAGTCCTTCAGACAACATCTGGATGCATCTCTGATGGCAGCACAACTCCGTGGAGATGTGAGAGAAAGGAAGGCTGGTTCAGCACAGTCTCTCGATGTTCTTTGCTGGATAACTGAATTCCTTTGGACTCAGATTTTTGAGAATTATATCTGTGAGGGACTACAGATTAAGGCTGAAAGATGAAATTCCATGCAATAAAGATCATGAAGTCTTTTATCTTGGAGGTGGTAATTTCAATGCTAAGACCCTAGGCATTGATAAAGAAAACAACAAAAGTACATTAAAATTTCTTTGACTGTGCTGACTCCTAGCAACAAAAAATATCTTTTTCTCATCCTAATTGATACATTTGTGTATATGTTTGTGTAAATGTGTATGTGTATATCTACATGTGTATACATGAAACATAAATGTATGTCTCTTTCAAATGTATACAGCAAACCAAATGTATACAACAAACCTTTAAGCCAACCAAACCTCTTTTCTTTGGTCCAGCTTCTTAGCTCCTGTTGCAGCTCAGTGTCTGAGTTATAGCCGAAGGATGCTGTGATAGCTGTCAGAATGACTGGTGTTTAACAAAGACTATCTTCAACAGCGATTTCCCCCATACTAAATTGGAACACATTATGTCAGGGGCCACCCTGGTTTTATTGAACTCAAAGCCACTGCAGGGACTGAAAGTGACTCTGAAGCTGTGAGCATAAACCTTCTTTGTTGTGTATGTGTGTGTTAGCATGTCATCTTTTGGGATAATCATCCAAATGTGGTGCCTATGGAGACGTGGCTGATTCAATACTTGTGCTCCCGGGTGGTCAGCCTGTAATTTAAAGATTCACTGGCCTCATGAAGATAGCCACAAATGGAACAGCAACCATAATTACAAGAGGCTGTTCCAATAATCCATGGTTAACAAATGTTAGTTAAAAGATAAATAAGCCTTATGCAAGCACTTCCTGGAGGTGTTTGAGACTTGTGTTTTCATTTGTTCTGGCTTCCCTATTCTTTAGAGAGAGAGGGTACAGAAAAATAAAAAAGATTTTGTAATCTAATTTTGTTTCAACAGTCAGAAATCACAGAACATCTTTGAAGTTGAACTCTCTTTGGAAAAAACCCCAAATACTTCTTGTTATTTATTACTCTGAGAAACAGTATAATTCTTTTTCACACTGAATTTCTCTTAACTCTGTTGCTTGTTTTATTTTTTATCTTATTTCTAGTCTGCCAGTTTATAGAAGAGAGCAGGAGGATTTTAGAATTAAGCACCAAAAGAATGTCAGAAGGACTCACTTATAAAAAATTCAAGTATTATTATATTTTCAGTATACTTATCACATTCCTTTTGCCACTTTTTCTGCAGAAAACCTTACTGGTTTAGTAGTTTCAAAGTATAACAGTTCTTCAAGATAGAATTGTATCCATTTTTTTTAGATGGCAAACTGCAGTCTGGCACTGGTGCAACTGAAGCAGGCCTGATTGCACAGCAATAAAGGATATAGGAATTGCATTACTGCAACAGCACGCTAGTCACATAATTCTGCTGTAACCTACTTACTGGTAAAAATCTTTACATGGGTTCTAAGTAGGTAGTGGTTGCTGTCAGAAATTAAGAATTAAGATATATTCCTTTAATTTCTACATTTTTTTAAAATAACTTTGGATGGTCTGATTACCCATTTAAATGTATAATCCTTTCTTAAATCCTGCTAAGCTCTTAGCCTCACACTCAATTGGTATTCTGCCATATCCCAGCATTGCTCCTGCCGCCAAGGAACTATGCAGTCGTGCAGGAGGAACAGAGAAGCAAAGATTCTTGCCCTTAAAAGCATCTGACAGGAAATGCAGAGGTGTAATTTACTGAATTAGTCAGTTATTTAGGTCTTCTCTCTTAAACTGAAAAATATTTTAAAATGTTGATATGAGCTGTGTGTACTTAAGATGAGTCTAGTTAATATACTTTGTTTATTCTTGGCATAGAGAGAGACTTCCTTCATGGAAGACTATAGGAAAAGGTCTTATCTGTCTAGATGGCATGCTACAGGTGGAAATCTAGACAAAGCCTTGCATACCAGTACACCTCTAGCAGGTTTGAGAAGAAGCAGGACAGTCTATCCTAAATAAAAATAAGTGTAAATGCAGTGGTATTTGAAAGCTTAGCTATATGCTGTGAATTTCAGCGATATTTGGTTCATTTCTGGAATTAAACATTGGCCTGTGAATTTTGTCTGTTCCTTTTACCTTACTTTCTATTTTTCTTGAGCTTTATAGGAAAGAGTGGTCAAAAGCACCTTTACCTTATTGCTAAAAGGATTTATTGAGAATACGCAAAAAACTCTTGAAAACAAAGAGATGATGGCAAAACACTCCCTCTTCTGTCCATCTCTGAGACATAAAAGATGGGATCTAATATTTATGAAGGAAATGTTTGTTCACTGGACTGGTCATAATAGATACTGTGATTTGAATATAAAATAACATATGTTCTGTGTGATCAATAACAGAGCACAAGGATTTCCATCCATTTCCATTTAATGTCCATGTTAAAAGGGGCTACTACACTTGGAAAGACTTAAGAGTCTTTAAAAGTACTTAGAAGACTTAAAAGTACTTTTAAAATTTTAAAAGTACTTAGAAGACACTTCGGGGAAGCTTTCTAGAGGTAACCTTGCTGTCATACAGCAACAAATTAAAATAAGCAGTCTATTCTATAGCATTGGGGAGGCATAATTAATCCTAAAGAGATTGTCTAAACAGTATTTTGTGATGCCCTACTGATACATAGTCTCTATACTGAATTACAAGTTGAGAGATTTTCAAACTTTGTGAAGACCATGTGTAAAGTTAACTGTTATTAATATGGTATTTCTTATAGCAGAAGCTCCACAGCTGCAGCAAAGCTGATTTAAGCATGAGAGTAAGATTACAGTTCAACTCCTCCTTGAAATCCAGGAAGTAAGATGATAACATGTAGATGTGAATCTGGTTGCATCTGGTAATTGAGCTTACAGAGGTCTTACCATTATAATTTAAATCTGTCTATAAACAATGCTTATACATTTTATTTCTGATATGACTGAATTGACAAAAAAGGACAAAAATAATTTCTGTTTTTAAATCACTTTGACAACAATTTTAAGCTAAATTTGAGTAAGTAAAATGAACAAATCTAAAGGGTATGAAGTAATTTAGTGGCTAATCTTTATTACAGATTTCTACAAATCTTTTTTTTCATATGCTCTCTATTTGGTCATTGGGTTTTTCTGATGGGCCGGGTTGGTGTAAGGAAATACTTGGACATGCTTATTGTTTTCAGCGATCAACCTAGGGCTTCCCTGGAAGACAAGTTATTTATTTAGGGTTTCCATAAACATTTGCAGGGGTACAGCCAGGTTTGAGGTACAGATGTCAAATTGTATAATCGTCTGAATCTTCAATACACACACACATGCCTGCCTGTGAGGTCTGCACTTGAGCACACAGGAGCCATACAAGGCTTGAGCCATTCACCTCTGCAGAAAGACAGACTAACCTGTCCTTTTCAGCTGTCCTTTTCCCCTTTTGCATTGGGGCTGGAAGGCTGAAATATTTCTTGTTTTAGTTTGGGTTTTAAAAAGGTGTATCCACCAAAAGAAATAGCCACATGCCAATTTCAATGAATAAGCACCCTGGTAAGCATGGGTGCTTCTTAGTTATGTTGGAATTTGTGTGCCATTTTACCTATGGAAAGAAAAGAGGTCTTTGGGAATGGCTAGCAGGGTGTGGTTTGACCTTACAGCAGGGCAGGAGGATCTGCCACTACATTATTTTCTCACTTGCTCATGGGATCCAATGATCTCTCTTTGTGGAGGCGATAATAGCAGCAAGAAAGGTGACAACCTTCTTAAGGCATCCTTCAGATGAAGTCAATATTTTTACCAGTTAAATGAGCAGGAATATACAGTAAAGTCCTGAATATGAAGAAATCAAGATATTCCTGACTGCAGTCTGAGCCAACCAAAATAACAAACATACTTCTCCTTTTTATGAAGAACAGTAATTCAAAATTTTGAAAACTGTAAAGCCCTCTGAGTTTTTGATGCTGAGGGTCTCCACCTAATGCATGTGTTTCTGAATGCCTCACTTGTCATTGCTTAGATTGTATCTTCCAGGTTCTTTTCTATTCTTCTATTAATTCATGTGCATCAGCATAGGTGAGATGTGCAGAGGTACTGATGCAGGTACTTCATTCATAGATATTCTAGTTAAACTAGAAGCTGGTGTAGAGTGTAACACTGACCCAAATTTAGCACTGAGACCCCTAATTGTTCATTGCCTTCCAAAATACTGTGAGAATGCCACACTTACTTAAAGCTGTGCTCCTTTTGTTCTGGCCATTCTACAAAAGGATAGCCATTTGTTGCACCCAGTCTGCTAATAAATATGTGATCTACAGCATCAATATATTTCCAGCCCTGGCTCACACAGAAACAGAAACTGTTGAATTTTGCCAAGTTCTGTGGTGGTTTTACAATGTAGGGAACTGTCAATTGGTGTTACGTGCTTTTATTATTATTCTCGTCCAACCAATACGAAGGCAAGCAGAAACACAAGTATTTGGCTACTTCATCTACTAAACACTATTTATTATAACTGCTTACTGATTTATCAAGGTGGAAGGTTCTTTACATAATGCCAGAAAAATCTTCACCCATCACAGCTGTGGTTAGAAAGCCAGGTTGTGTGAGAAGATACTCTCTAGAGTGCATGGAGCACCATTTGGAGTGCATGGACCTCCACCTGGGGAAGGATGATGAGCTGACTGAGAGTTTATGGCTCAGGAGTGAAGGGAGGGCAGGGACAGGTGATTTTATTGTGGGGGTCTGCTACATGCTGCCTGACCAGGGAGACAGAGGTGTTGGGGCCCTCCATGGATGGATAGAAGCAGATTCATATTCACAATGAATAGAGGGATTTCAACCACCCCAACACCTGTTGGGGGGAGAGCACAGCAGAGCATAGGCAGTCCAGGAGGTTCCTGGAATGCACTGACACCAATTTCCTTCTCCAAGTAGGAGAGGAACCAAGGAGGAGAGGCACTAAGCTGGACCTAATTCTCACCAACAAGGAGGGCCTGGTGAGGAATGTGAAGCCCAAGGGCAGGCTGGGTTGCAGTGACTTTGAAACAGTGGAGTTTGAGATTCCTGGGGAAATGAGGAGGGAAATAAGCAAGATGAATACTCTGGACTTCAGAAGAGCTGACTCTGGCCTCTTGAAGGATCTCCATGATAGAGTGCCATGGATCAGAGCCTGGAACGGAAGAGGGGCCCAAGAGAGCTTTGTGATGTTGGAGGGTTGTCTCTTCCAAGCTCAAGAGCAATGCATCCCTACAAAGAGAGAATCAGGCAGAAGGCCTGAAGGTCTTCATGGATGAACAAGGAGACCCTGGACAAATTTAAACACAAACAAGTAGAATACTGAGGATGAAAACAAGGCAAGGTAGCCTGGGAGCAATACAAATAAATTGTCTGAACAGCCAGGGAGATGATTAGGAAAGCTAAAGCATTGGCAGTTGTAAATGTGGCCAACAAACTCAAGGATAACAAAGAAAGGTTCTTTAGCTGTATGAGCAATAAAAGAAAGGCTGGGGAAAATGCAAGTCTCCTCAGGAAGGATATGGGAAACCTCATTACCCAGGAGAAGGCTGAGGCACTCAATGGGTTCTTTGCCTCAGTCTTCAGCAGCAAGTGCTCCAGCCAAACCCCCTGAGATGCAGAAGGGGAGAGCGGGGACTGGGAAAATGAAGACCTGCCCCGTGCAGAAGATCAGGCTCAAGAACATCTAAGGTGAACATGAAGATGCACAAGTTCATGAGTCATGACAAGATGCATCTGAGGGTCCTGAGGGAAGTGGCCAAGGAAGTGGCCAAGCAACTGCCCATTATGGTTGAAGAGTCACGGTGGTTTGGTGAAGTTCCCACTGACTTTAAAAGGGGGAAATATAAGCTGCACTTAAAAAAAAAAATTATAAGAACACATGAAAAATAAGGAGGTGGCAGTCAACTGCTACATGTCCTGGCAAATTTGGTGGCCTTCTATGACAGGGTTACATCAACGATAGAAGAAAGAAGAGCAACAAAGATGTCATCTACCTGGCATTGAACTAAGCACTGGGCAATGTCCCACATTTAGTCCTTTACTCTAAACTGGAAAAATGGAATTGTTGGGCGGACAACTTGATCAATTAGGAATTTGCTGGATGGTCATATTCAAAGAGTTATAGTCAACTGTAAGGCTACTGTAAGGTCTTCAAGGAACCTGTTCTTCTCCAGCCTAAACAACCACAACTCTCTCTGCCTGTCTTCATAGGAGAGGTGCTCGAGACCTCTGATCAGCTTAGTGACTCCTCTGGATTCCTTCCAATAAGTTCTTGTCATTCTTGTGTTGGGGGCCCCTGAACTGGACACAACACTTCAGGTGGGGTCTCACCAGAGCAGAGCAGCAGGGAAGAATCGTCTGCCTCACACTGCTGACCATACTGCTTTGGATGCAGCCCGGGATACAACTGGCTTTCTGGGCTGTGAGTGCATATGCGCAAATTATATTGAGGTTTCCCTCCACGAACAGCACCAGGACTATTCTCGATCCATTCTCAGCCCAGTCTGGGCTTAGGATTGTCCTAGTACAGGTGCAGAGCCCTGAACTTGGTCTTGCTGAACCTCATGAGGTTTGCATGGGCCCATTCTCAAGTCTGTCAAGGTCCCTCTGGATGACATCCTTTCCCCCAAGTGTGTTCAGTGCACCACTCAGCTTGGTGTCTGTCATCAGCAAACTTGCTGGGAGCGCACTCAACCCCACAGTGTGTGCCACCAACAGAGCTGTGGAACAGTCTCAGTCCCAACACTGACCCCTGAGGACACCACTTGGCCCTGCTCTCCACTTGGACAGCGAAGACAGATTGAGACAGTTGGGGTTATTCAATCTGGAGAAGAGAGGGCTCCAGGAAGACCTTATGGTGGCCTTCCAAAACATAAAAGGGTCCTAGAAGGTGTCTAGAGAGGGGTTCTTCACAAAAGCATGCAGTGAGAAGGCAAAGAGGAACAGCCTAAGGCTGACAGAGGGCAGTTTTAGATTTATATTAGGAAGAAATTCCTTACTGTGAGGGTAGTGAGGCACTGCAACAGGTTATCCAGGGAGATTGTGGACTCCCCATCATTGGAGGTGTTCAAGGCTGGGCTGGACAAGGCTCTAGTGGAATGGTTGTCCCTGGTCTAGTGGAAGGTGTCCCTGCCCATGGCAGAAGGGTTGGAACTACATGATCTTTAAGGTCCCTTTCAACACAAACCATTCTCTGATTCTATGATTCTGTGATCCTGTTTTTCTATTATTCTAAGGATTTGTTGTTCCGATACTTTTCTAACTCAAAGTATTTATAAAGCAACTAGAGAGTAATTTAACTGAGAAAGGGGGACCACCCAAACCCCGCAACAT
This sequence comes from Nicator chloris, assembly GCA_013400495.1. Lineage (NCBI taxonomy): Eukaryota > Metazoa > Chordata > Aves > Passeriformes > Pycnonotidae > Nicator > Nicator chloris. The sequence continues at coordinate 11,561 of WAAE01026208.1, forward strand.
TCTTACAAAAGGACGCAGATTCTTCATACAGGCAGACCTAGAGAGGTACTTCAGGGAATTTCTGGTATGTCTGTCTTACTATCAAAACAAGATTTTAGAGGCTGGAGAGTTGCTAAAGGACTTAATTATCATTGACAAGAACTTTTGTGAATTTCACTTAACATTTCTTAAAGAGCTTTTCCCTCTAAAAGAAATGTTAAATGACAGGTACATAACTTTTTTTTCAAAAAGAAATGTACCAGTTGGTCCAATTTGAATTATGGAATGATTAAATGCCATAATACAGTAACATGTATCTGAAAAGTATATTGTTTGACCTCGAGTGTACGTACCTAAGGTTCAATATATGGATTCTTCAGTCCTTGCTTCTCCATTCAGTAATCCATCTTAAAAGACACTTCTTTGAGCCAATAAGGGACAGAAGAAATCCACAAACTCTTCAAATGGAGATGTCCATAAATGACAATTTTCCTTTTTTTGTTGCTGGGTCCATACAATATCCTTTAATGTATATAGTTTTTAAAAGACTCCAGATGTTCATAAGGAATAGTCAGTATTTTAGAATTATTTGTATATACTTAAAGCTGTAACACCCTTGCCACTATTATTAGTTTGCAATCATGAGTTTTAACTTTTGCATACTTAAAAAAATGTTATATATGTAACAAATCATATACTTGTTTCTAAAATTGATCACTTCATCTGCTCTATAAATTCAGATAAGAAAAGCATGATGTATCTTTTGGGTACAAAAATTTCTTTCCTTCTTGGAAGCTTAACTTGAACACACACTGCTCAAGAAAGAAATGTTATGGCTAGATTTAAAAGAGAATACACAGATCTGTATGTATGTTGATTTCTTTGTTTTTGGAAGTATTGCAAGCTGATCATATTTAAAAGTAGAATCAGTCACAAAAATGCCAGCTATGGGTCACTTTTTAAATGCACGGCTTGTAACAAAAAGCATACTGATCTAACTAGATGCCATCTTAGGGGAGGCTGTGAGTGCACATACCCAACTGATATTTAAAAAACAGAGTCTATCCAAAAGGAAGAAGAAGAAGAAGAGAAAAGCCCCAGACATTTGCTGTCTGCCACATACAGGGAAACATACAAATAGAGACTAAGTAGAACAAACAAATGCAAATGAAGCTTATTTCCACTCCAAGATGCAAATTTTCATTGTTTCTATCTTTAAAGGAGTCTGATAAAATGACTTGTTGATGAGGGTGTCCAAGTGGGTGTTAGACCTACAACCTACTGAGTTAAAGAAAATGCTGCATGCACCATTCAGGTCTTTTTTTGCAATAGCTGCAAGATTCTTCTGAAGTGTCCATGAACTTGTGCTCCATTCTGACCTGGTTCTGACCAGCCTGAATTTCTCACCGGGAGCAAAGATGAACTTTGTGTTCTAACTTCTATTTTGACTTTCTCATAGGCAAGAATGGTGGAACCTGCTTATCCACCCTAGTTTACCAGTCAACTTCAGCCTTATCTACCTAAAGGCTTTTCAATTTGCTATAACAATGGTAGCACAATTCTTCCATGCACAAGCTGATCTTAATGGTGACTGCAGGTTTATCTGCCAGGTGTAGTGGTTTCCTCATGCAGCATAATTACGCTGAAAATGCACTTACTAAATTAAGAGAAAATTTATTGGAATGGCTTTCAGAAACATGCAAAATGAGAAAGTTTGGTAAGAAAACCCGTATTAACAGTAATTTCAGCAATAGCTTTTTTGCTTTTTTTTTTTTTTTTTAATCTCATTGTCACTCTTATATATTATGTCTTTAAACTTCAGCATGATTATTTCTCTTTTATAGCACAGCCTTAGTATTAGTTAGGTAATGGGATTTATGATTTTGTTTACCTCAGTTCCCATGGAGATCCACCATAAAAGATCAGTTGCTTGGCAACTGGGTATTGTGGAGCTGCAATGGAGGGAGGAATTTTTTGTCTCTCTGAAGGGAGGGCTTAAGGAATAATGAAAACTTCTGCTCATACTTCTCATGAATGCTTTATTTTCAAGGTCAACCAAATGTTTTTTCAGTAGAGACTAATGCACTTTTCTTCAAAAGATGCACCGTAAAATGTTTCTCAAAGATTATCCTATCTCAGAGTAAAGGACAACCAGCTTAAGAAGTTTTTATTCTCTTCATGCTCTTGCAATATAAGGGTTAGAGTAACTGTGGGGTAGCCATAATGAAACAGGTCTCTTATTTCCTGGATATTCTGCATTCATTAACAAATGAACTACTGTACATTCAAAGCTATCTCTGATCCCAG
>WAAE01026210.1:0-16681 GCA_013400495.1 Nicator chloris
GAAGAAAACAAACACTTATCACTGCTCATGAACACTCACTTCAGCTACTGTTATATGTTCACTGAGCTGAGGCCTCATCGGGGACATACTCCTTACCTGACCAACTAAACAGAACAAAGGAGTCAAACTGAAATTCAAAAAATGTATCAAACAAGTGAAAAGATGATTCCATTGCAGTAATGCCTAAAAATCAATCTTGTTTCACCTCCAGGCATAGTATCAGTCAATCCTGATTTCAAGTCTTCCCATGGAGTCCAAACACGACTGAATGACAGAATTAAAAGGATGAGATAGATGAGAAATACTATGGGCAGACAACATCAAATTAAATTTCACTACCAGAAGTCATTTTTTAAATGAAAAAAATTCACTTGTTTCAATTAACAAGGAACTGGTGCATACCAGAGCATTAAGAGCAGGAAACTGATTTAAAGTGAATAGTATCTTCTTAATTATTTCTTGCAACGGCTTGTAAACTTTAGGAGAGGCAGGAACTGGTATAAAGATGATGTTCTGCCCTTTAAAAACACATAGTAACAGAAGCATCATGACCAACTATCAAAAAAAAAAAGCTCGGTATATGAAAACAGCAGCAGACACTTGAAGAGCTCCGCAAACTGGCAGTACCCACACTGACTATACTTCTGAAACAATTAATTTGGAACACAGGAAGGGAAGTTACCTTAAGCAAGCTTGTCTAGTGTAGAAAAATAAAAACTTACCTCTGAGCAGTGAAGTGAAACTATAGCCCTCAGCTATAGTGGATCAATTACAAAACAAGAGCATGATAAGTAAATGAGTTGCTTGCTGTGTTTTATATTAGAAAACTTCATGGGCCCACACTACCTGAGTGCAGCATATTCAGTCCTGAACAGAAAGATCTTCCTTGCAATCTCTTCATTTTGCAGTTCTCAACTAACAAATGCCCTTCCTATTAGGGGCTGCTTAAATGAAATATGGTTCAGCCTGTAACCCAACTGCAGATTAAAAAATTCAGGAATGGAGGCCACAAGCAGAGGGAAAAAACAAAGAGACTGTACATCTGTTAAAGAAGGTTTACTCTATGTGTGCAGTTGCTACAGCTGAGGTTACAAACAGTGAAGATACACAAACAGGCAGACAATCCCCACCTTGCTGAAAGAAAGCAGAGCAACTACTCAATCCTCGAGATGTATCTTTCAAGGATACTCCAGCTGCTGCACTCACCTTCACACACTGCTTCAGAAAGCCTTTCTACGCCACAGGTGCAATTCGTCCCTCCCTGCCATATTCACACAAGGTACTTGGTAGATCCCTAGGCATCACAAAATAATCTCCTCACCCACCTTCCTTAATTCCTACTGTTTTTATTTCGAATGAGCTTTAAGATTTACATTTTCTCACTTAAAACAAACTGAAGGGGTGTGCTTTCCCTCTGCGTAAGACAACAAGTCTGCCCTCCCAGCACTGCAACCCTACTTGCAGTTAATGTTTGGGCAGGTAAGTTCAAGGAGTAGCATCAAAGTCTGCACTTAGAGAGTGAACTTTCTATCACAAATGCACAGAGCAAAATCCACAGGCTTGCAAGGTAGTAGGAGAGACAGACACACACACACAATTACAAGTCCCCCAACAGTAGGGGCATATGGATACTGAACTTTCAGTGCTCCAGTGGAATGGAAAATAGAAAAGAAACCAAAGACAAGGAAAGACACTGCTTTCAGATGAAATCTAGATACCTACCTAGGATATTTATAACGCCAGGAATTACACACTTCTCATTCATTTTCTTTCCCCTAAGGGAAAAGTAGTTTTGCTGAAATTCCCTTCTACCCTCAGCACCGTGTAGCTCTTATATGAGACTGCAGAATACCTGTCAAGGCACTTAACCAGCAGTGAAACTGTCCCTGTTTTGCAGGTATAAGGAATAAAGCTAAAAGTTGAACCAGTTTGCCCACAGTCATCCAGCTCAGCCAGCAGCAAAGTCAGAACACAACCTGTGCTTCCCAAACCCCAAACCCACAGCTACCCTAGGAACCTCACTGCAGTCTCTCAAGTTTGGACCAGTATCTATTCCCTACCAAATTACTCCTATTCAGTCTTTTTCATCTCACTATAAAAGCCCCAAATTCAGATTTGAATATGAAATTTGGTGTAGTCCAAACTTTAAGTTACTACTTCCAATTAATTTAAGTCTGTAATTTTCTTAAATACTATATAGCCTGTCTGACTTAGTATTATAATTTTTTCTCCTGCACATCAGGAAGTTCTTCAGCAAATACAGTAATAAATGCAAGCCCCAGAACATTTAAAGCAATGAATAACTAAACAGAAATGGCTCATTTTATGTGCAAAAAGAACCTTTCAGAGATGTATTGGCTTAATTTTCTCAGGACATTTTGACAGATCTGACTCAGCTTCAGCAATCTAGCCTTACTTTTATAACTAGACCAGATTAGGTTGCTGCATGAAGCTGCCCCATGACCCTGCAAGGGTCATCCCACAGCTTCTCCTCTCCAAACATTTAAGGCTGGCAAGAACACAAGATTGCTGACAGCACAGAGCTCTCTCTCAGTGGACCATCGTAATAACCATGCATGGCAGCAAGATGATTTATTTTTTTAAGAAGCGAAGTGGCAACACTCTGGGCTGACCATTCTTCCTCTGAGCTACCAGATTTTCTCCTGTCACCTGAGAATCAGTCCCAGCCTGCCCCTCTCATAACGCATATGTCAGATTCAATACAGTTTACTGGAAATTAATCCAGTGCTGCAACAGAACATAAGTATCACATTCAGATTCCTGCAGGAACATCAAATTACAGCAGAAATCTGCCGTGAATGAAGACGAGTAAAATGGATACACAGTTTCTCTCTCAGCATTAAGGGCAAGTGAGAAATCCTTTCCAATACTTGGTAGAACCAATTTATCCAGGGTACAGCCAGATCCCCTGCGCTAAACATGGTTATATTTCAGGTGTTCATGCCCAATATCATAACACATACAGAACATGCCCAGAGACAGGCAGACTTTTGGAACTGTCTGTTACTGAACTTACTGTACAATAACTGCATATGCAATATGGGAATGCAGTATGAACAAGGTGACAGTACTGCGTCACAAAAACAGCCATCACAGTCATTTTGCCAAGAGTTTCCAGAGTCCACCTCCAACTTCAAAAGTACCTCGGACCACCTTGCCATTGGTGAAAAATCAACTTCACCTTTGCCTTCCTTCGTCTTATAATACAATTGTGGATTCTGTAAGCCGCATTTATTAAGGCTTTTCCCATTGAAGACGTTCATATAGATGAGATTACAGACCATAACAGTATTACTTTCATATTTACACTTGAATTTGATAGCTCTCCCTTTGCATACCAATTCAGAAATATTCAACAGCGTTAGTTAAAAGCAACAAGCCTTTTACTGTCTTTTCTTGGATTTTCTTTGCAAAAGCAACATTTAATTACTAAGCACTTACTTGTAGGTAAGTAAACAGAAAACACATATTAGGCTCCCTCCGACAACCAAAAATTAAGCCTCTAACTACAGATACTTTCCCTGCCCCCCACCCGCTCCCCTTTCTTAATAAAGAATATAAAGGTACATCCTGGAAATAGTTTTTCTGTATATTTTTACAAACACAGCAAGCAAAATGAAACTCAATAATCCTTCACTTGTTTTCTACCAAGAAGTCAAACAGACTGTCAACAAACTGCTTGTGGTAACATAATACTTAATTAAAAGATTAAGAACACGTTCTTTTCTCAGATGCTATGCAGCATAAAGCTTTTCTGTCCTTTTGCATCAAACGCATGATGTTTGATGAAAGTTTTATTTCAGATGTTTAATGGTGATTTTAGTCAAGAGTCCCTTCCCTGCTACATGTGCCTCCTATATTTCCATGTCAAATTATTACACACTACTATGTAAGGACTCCACATGATGCTATTAGTCATTAGGGTGGAACCCAGTGTGGCTTTGCTGTATCAGAGAAGGAAACATTTAAAGTTTTAACAAGTACTTCAGAGAGTATTAATAAACTAGGAATTTAGTTTTATTTTAGTGCTCAGAATTGATGAGGTGTACCAAACTGAACACACAAGCACTTCCTTGTGTCTAAACTAGGCACAGGGCTAAAATATGAAACAGCACAACTGCTAACAGGCACCTTTTGAAACACACCCTCCCAAAATCAGGGAATAAATCTCATCAGTCATTTCAGCCATGGCTTCCTCTGCTGCTAGCCTAGAGATGACAAATGGTGCAAGCACAATTATATACGTAAAGAAGGGGCTTAAAAATAAAATCTTTCACATAATCTAGTAGATTGTTACCAAAAATGATGAGCTCCAGTACAATGCTGAGCACAGACCAAACAAGCGCTCCCAACCCTGTACTACTACTTTCCACTAGACCAACCATCAACAGCTAAATACATTAATTGCACTCATATGCAGATCATCCTCCAGATGAAGGACAGACTACATCTTGGATAGGACTCACCTTCTTCTGATTTAAAATGCTAGTCTCATGTAAGAGTTTCTGACTCAAAATGCAGCTGACATAATACAAGCTCAGTCAGTTACAAACTCTAATACTACTAATGCAATGTGGCATTTTGAACCAATCTGCTTTCCCTCTAGAAGGGAAGATTTAAGCCTAAATTAGAGCAGGGATATTGTGTTCCCTTTTGATATAATTCCATGTTTCAAGTACATTGCAAGCTTCAGGGATTCTGGAAAGACCTTGGAGCTTTCAAAAACTAAAAAACCACAAACCAAACCAAGTCTGGGCATACAGAGTGTCATTTAAAAGTTTCCCATCCACAGGAAAGACAGTATTTCTTCACATTTATGAAAAACGCCTTTGCACAAAAGGATTTGGAATAAATCTAGTGACGTGAGAGAGAGAAAGCCCCCAGTGCCCAGGTTCTGATGGATACCTTAGCACAAGACCACACTGACTGCAAAAGGTCATTAGGGACACAGAACATGAGCTTATTCAAACCAAGTCAGAGGGTCAAAGCATTAAGCAATGCACTTGCATACCAGAGAGGATTGCCTACCTAAGTAGTTAACACACAACAACTGTGAGCTCAGGCTTGTATCGATCAACTGCACTAATCCCAAGGGTCGACTGCAGAGTGGTATGAACTGCAAGATCAATAGCCTTGCCTTCCCAGTCAACAGCTTAAGCACACACAATGCAGGGATGGGAAATCAACCTTTGATGCATCCTAGAAGACCTACTTTTTCAAACAAGAAAACTATTTATAAATTGTAAACAACCCTTCTTTGCCTTTCCTTCAAAGAACTGTTTTCACAAACAGCTTCAGAGCTTTCCAATTATGGCTCCACTAAATCTTCCTTACACTGACATTGATCTGAATTGCACTGACCAATTTTAAACAGATAATCATGCCTTTAGGTGGAGTTCCTTGTAAAATGACAACTGAAACTTCAGAATTCATGACTGAAGAGACTGAGAGTGATTATGCTAGAGACAAAACACCAGAGAAGGTTGGACAGAAGTTCTGTGTAATAAGGAAAACTAAATTTCTCACAGACCAATTTATCAAAATATTCAACCCAGCATCAACTGTAAAATATGGGAACAGACTGCTGTTAAAAACTCATGATACAGAGACTGGATATGAACAATTATCAATTAACTAAACTGGACAATGGAATTATCAATCCCTAGAATTTGTAAAAGCTTACACACAAACTAAAAAGGAGGATGAGTAAAGTGACACCTTCTGTGTCATTACAGCACTTCTGCCACCAGCACCAGCCAAAACAGCTCTGGCTGTCACAGTGTGACAGAGGAGGCTGGATTGGTCCAGAAATCTGACTCCATTCTGTCAGTTACAGGTTTTTGTCTCGAGGATAACAAAACATCATGCGAATAATAGAGATGGAGCTCTTCCACGTTTTTTTGATGATTTTTCACCATTACAATTTTTCTACCCATCACCATAAACTATACAGGAAATCTCCCGGCTGACCAGTATACTCTTTGAATATTCTGAAAATTTAAGCTCTCTTCACTAAGAGGAATTAACACTTAATGATTCACATATCTTAGATCTGAGAGTTTCTTGGTGTCCCCTTTAAAGTTTCATATCCCTTTGTTTCAGCTCACGCTTGAATACCACTTCAGTAGCAGCAACTTCTTCCCTGACTCTTTTGTTCCATAGGGCATGCATAAGGAAAAGAACAAAAAAACAAAACAAAAAACCCCAAACAAACAAAACAACAACAACAAGAACAACAACAAACTCCAAACTAAAAAACAAAAGGAGATATCAAAGTGCAGGCCAAGTACAGGTGGTGAGGCAAGGAAAAGACCACCACTTTCAGTTTTGTTTCTGAGATTAAACCCACAAACTGGCAAAAGCTGTTGAAAAATTACATACTTTCTTGTCTCTCTGCCCTTAGAATTAAAGTTTTTGCCTAAAAGTTTTAAGCCACCCAGTGGCAATGCTAACCTTAAGAACCACTGGCACTTCTGAATTGCAGCTCTGTGTATACAGGAAACTTAAGTCATTGAGCAGCAATTCTGCCTGGTGCTGTAAGCCAATACCACCCCACACACGCCTCAAAACATTCCACGTGCTGCTGCTACAGGGAGCACCTCAGCCCTCCCTACTGCCCGTGGCTGCTGCACAGCTACACAGATTTTTACCTGTGGAGAAAAGGGAAGAAGGCCAAAACGGATTGTTCTCCACTCTTGCCTGAAAAATGCCAGGCAACCAGCAGTCGCAGGAGTGCGCGCACAGGGGCAGAAAGTCCCATGCTCCAAGGCTATTAAGAGAAGGTGAGGAAGGCGTCTGGCTAACTGCACCGCTTCCTCTTTTTCCTCAACACCCTGGATCACAGCTGGAGCAGGAGTAAGATCCCCCTCACCAAGCTCCTACAAAAGCCTCTTAGTCCCTTAACAGGCTGTGGGATGCAGCAAGGCTTCCATCAGCAACACATACACCAAGCACAACCCAGCAGCCCCTTAGTTTGGCAACATTTACCAAAGTGAGTCAAGTAGGAATATCAACGTCGAAGTGCTTAAATGCAAAAGGAATACATTTTACTGGGTTCAGGATGGCAGCTATACTGCAGCCAAGTGCCAGAGTCCACCTGCTTATCTCCTCTCTAATGAGACAACACCAGTGTTGTAACATTTCTCTATGACTAGGTTATTTTCTTGTTTGGAATTTTTAAAGATGTGGGGAATAAAAACAGTTGATAAGGTGGGTACTCATTTCATTCTATTGTCATTTCTTTTACTTATTTAAAAAAAACCAGCAACAAAGCAAACCTTCCCTTTAGTAGGATAAATTTTGAGCTATCAAAACACAGGAAGAGAGCCCTTATATTATCCTAAATAAAAAATAAATTCACTGAATGTCTTACTTCTAGTAAGCCCTGAGCTACAGGGAACACAAAGCATTACCAGGAAGTTAGAAACAACTAAACTGAAGCATTCTTACACCAATGTATACATCCATGGGATGTTTGCATCTCAAACTCTGAGAAAGGTGTAGTCAAAAGCAGAGTACCTAACTGGAAAAGATCCAGAAAGAGGTGATAAGCATAAAAAGAGAAGTGTAGGGCTACAACCCATGAAAAAAGATGACTGGATCTTTAGCCTACAAGGAGATGCAGGCAAAGAGTGAATACTCTGTGATTTAGCAGAACTCTAAAATCAAAAGTAGCACAGGGAGGATGAGCACCGTGATTTGCACAGCACAAGAGGCAGAAATTAACAAGTTACCTGAAGGGAGACCCGACACACACCACACTCCCAAAGAAAATCAGATGTTTGTTTTGGTTCTTCGCGGATTTAGTTACTGCGAGAAGGCACTTCCGAACATCACGGACACCAACAGCTTACTCGGATTTCAACAGCCATCGGGCAAACTCATCAGAGGTTACTAGACAGAAAGACATTCCCTTAACTCCGGCGGTCCCGGAAACTGCTGGAAAGCAGGAGCCTGTGGGACAGGAGCGTCACTCCGCCTTGCTCCGCGGGTACAGCCCAGGGCCGAGTGCCGGCACCTCACAGCGGCTCTACCGAGCGGGAACGGAGGGTCCCTATCCCCGGAGAAGAAGAAGGGGTGCGGTCCGTACCCAACTGCCCCCGCCCGGTGCCTACGTCCCCCGCGGTCACCGCCCGTACCTGCGCCGCCCCAGCCCCGCTGCCCTACCCAGTACCTGCGTCCCCCCAGTCTAGCCCGGTACCTTCGGCCTGCGGCCCCCGGCCCCGCTGTCGTGCAGTCCCGCGATCACCGCCCGCCGTCCCTACGGGCCCCACTCGGCGCCGCCGGACCCGGGCGACGCCATCTTGTCTGGGCCCCGCCGGCGGGATGGCGTCACGCCGTGACGTCACCTGAGCCCGCTGAGCCAATCGGGAGCGGCGGGTGGTTGATGGCACCGCAACAGGGAAGGGGCGGGGCGAAGGCGGAGCCACGCCTCTTCCCCGGGGGTGGGGAAGGGCGAGGGTGTGTCCGTGTGTCGTCCGTGTCCCTGTCGCTGTCGCCTGCCTTAGCCAGCCGCTGAACCTCTCCCTGTCCCATCCCTGCCCTTGTTCCATCCCTTCACTAGCTGCTGTCCGTGTTGAATGGCTGACCCTGCCCCTGTTCCGTAGCTGTCCCAGCCCCTGTCCTTGCCGTGGCCCTGTCCTGTCCCCTCCCTGCCCCGTTGCTGCTCCTGCCCCTGTCCCTATCCCTTTACCTGCCCCTGTCCCATTCCCACTGCCATCTCTGTCCCTGCCCCGTCTCTGTCACTATCCCTTTGCGTGCTCCAGTCCCTGCTCCTGTCCCTGTGCTGCCCTCGGGTCTGTCCCCAGCTCCTGCCCTGCCCCGGAGCTCCTCCAGCGCCTCCTGCCCCTTTCCCAGCTGTGTATCGTGCCAGGGCTCCCCAAGGGGCTGGATGAAGGTGGTGAGTGGGACACAGAGAGGCCATTTCATCCCACAGCCTTCAGCCCCTTCCCTCAGCAGCCACGACCACCTCACCCTCCCGAGGGGCGCCGGTGACATTCCCGCTGCGTTTTCAGCCTTTTGAGCAGTCCTTGTTCCGAAATGGAGGAGTTTTGTCCAAAATGAGCATGGTAATGGTGTATGTGAGGGAGGATATGGAGAAGGGCGTTAATCATGGTAAATCATGACCGAAAACGGCCAAACTGGAATTACCACTTGTATCCTCAGAGGAAACTGGAAAGCCTGAGAGGTTCTTTTATAGTTTCTTTTTCAGTTTGGCTTCTTACAGCACCCCTGTCTTTGGGATTGGTTGGATGAAAACACAAAGGTCATAAAAACAATGTTGTGTCAGGAAAATGTGTACTGATTCCAGGTGACTTGAGGCACCATCAGGTATCAGGTGGTCAGAAGCTGGCTTTTTCTTAAAGCCTGTCTGCACACCACACATTTTCCTTATTTCTCTACTCTGCAATACCACTTGTATATTATAATATTGTTGACTGCAATACCACTGGCAAGTAGCGATTGCTGGGTTTGGGTCACATGAAGCTTTGCCTCTGAAATCATAGAGAAAGGCTGCATGAGCCATGTGGACATCAGAAAAAGCCCACATCCTTCCACATGGCTCTCAAAGGGGTGCAATGAAATGTAAATGCAGTGTTATCTGTTTAATTCCCCAGCAATAAGTGATTTCCCAGGTGGAATGCATGGGAAAATGACTGGGGGTAAATTTAGAGAAAAACAGGGAGTTATATTTGCATTCTAACAGAAGTTAGTAAAGAAAACAGAGGGTGAAGCACAGTTACAACTCTCTGGATGGGATGTGGTCAGCATGCCCAACTTCCCACACACAATCAATGCTAAAGGGGACTGAAGGGAGGGTGAAGCAGAGTGGAGACACCAGGGCCAGGCTCTGTTGAAATCCTGGCAACAGAGAGAACTCAGTGGTGCAGATAAACTGTATAGCAGCTGAAAACTAAGGGGAAAAAGGAGATGCCTTGCTGCTGAACTGGGTACTGTGGTGAGATCACAAATGCCCACCTCCATTTCAGAGGTTACCTCAGGTGTGACACTGACATTACTCACCTCCAAGGTACAATGACTCCACACTGAACATGATGTATGACTAGAGTTACTCAAGCTAGCACAAAAACAGTATAAAAGTAAGTTTTAAATGGGGAGAAGTTAGGGAAGGTTCCACTGTAACTTCTGGGATCAACTGACTGATCAGGCTGAACCTGTAAGAACTGTACTGTATGTATGGTGATTGTTGATCTCAATTGCTCTGAAAAGGTTTTTGCAGCCAGATACTATCACCAGCTATATTTGCACCTTAACCTGTCACAGTTTTCTATTACATTAATAAAAGATTATTATTCTGTAAAATGTCTTTCACAGTGTGAGTCCTTCAAGAGCATTAACAGACGGTGAAATACTCTACTGTGGAGGCCTGGGAGATGGTGTCTCTAATACTTTTGGTGTTCATTCCTACATCTTTCCTGGGGTGCCAGCTAAAGGTGTGGAAACCCTCAAAAGGGTTTTTGTGTTTCCATGTGACCCTGAACAAGTCAGTTGAACCACCTTTTGATCCAGTAGACTGTTCAGTGCAGAGTTGTCATTAGGAAGAATTTCTTCACGGAACAGGTGATTAGACACTGGGAATGAGCTGCTCAGGGAGGTGGAGGAGTCACCATTCTGGAGATCTTTAGGGAAAGACTGGACATGGCACTCTGTGCCATGGTCTGGTTGGCAAGAGGTGTTTACTCATCGGTTGGATTGGGTGACCTTAGAGGTCTTTTCCAACCTAATTGATTCTGTCCTAATAATGGGATCCTGACAGACTGATCGGACACAAGTGTCTCGGCTTTCCTGAGGCGCTGACAGTCTGATCAAACATGAAGGATTTGGGAAAATCTCCCTTTCCTGTGAGGGATTCCCAAACGCCGACCTTGTACTGAGCCCGCCCCGCCGCTAGGGGGCGGCACACCATCACCACGCTATGTTCCGCTGCCATAGCAACGGCGGAGGGGGCGGGGCCAGTTTGAGATTCAGTTGCTAGGCAACAGAGCACCCGGGCGGGGCGGGACCGCCGCCGCAAAGCTGTGACGAGTCTGTCGTAAAAAGGAGGGGGGGAGGAAAAAAAAAAAAAAAAACCGCCTAAACCCCATGGTGTTGTAAAATGCCGTGAGGCGCGGCCGGCGGGGCCTGAGGGACAGAGCCCGGGCCCGGTCCCGCTCCATATGCCCCGAACCGCCCCGTCCCGCTCCATGTGGGGCCTCTCCTCGTTCACATCCTCCTCATCCTTCTACTATGGCCCGGAAAACAGTTAGCAGGAAGCGGAAAGCGGCGGCGGCTGCCGCCGCGGGGACCGGGGGACTCCAGGGGGAGCAGGTAAGGGGTGAGGGGAGTTTGGGGGAGAAGCGCTGGTTCCCGTTGGTGAGAAGGGGGAGAAGCGCTGGTCCCGGGTCGGGGTGGACGCGCCGGTCTCCGGCGGGAAGGCGGTCACCCTGTCCGGGAGTTGCGGAAGAAAGGTGTCCTCGGGGATCCTGGGGAGGGGCAGCCACGGTCCCGGTGGTAGCCAGGGATGAAGAGCTCCCGGTCTAGGTGTCACCTGAAGAGGGACAGCCCCGGTCCTGGTGTCACCCAAAGAGGGGCAGCCCCCAAGTCCCAGGGTCACCGGGGAGGAGGAGCCCCCAAGTCCCAGGGTCACCGGGGAGGAGGAGCCCCTGGTCCCAGGGTCACCGGGGAGGAGGAGCCCCTGGTCCCAGGGTCAGTCCCCCCCTTTTTCCCCGCGCCCCGGGGCTCGCGGTGCCCCGTTGGGTTCGGCCGTTCGCCGGTCGCTGCCGCGTAGCGATGATGGCTGGATGGCTCTGGCCCAGTCGGAGAAGGCCGAGCGCTGCGGTCGGTATCGGGGACCCACCTGGGTATCACCCCTACGCCTGCCAAACTGAGGGCGAGGGCTATGGGCTCTGCCCCTCCCTCGTTCCGAGCGCTCCGCTCCTTCCCATGACCATTTGGCGTACCAACGGTGCCGAACCGCCACGAACTGTCGTTATATTATCGCCGTGTTGCTCCTTTGGCAGATATTTATGTTTAATTTCACGCTGCTAAAGGCTTTATCAGCGTTCCAAAGTTAATTTCCGCGAGCGGTGTTTCACGGGTGGTTTGACAGGCTTCAGGGTTTTACCGGAAATATCGTTGAATTTGAAAGGGTGGTGTCTTAAAGTTTGTTTTAGTTGCTTTATCCAGTGTCCATCTTTATTATCCACAGTACGGGTGGGATCACTCGGTTCAGAAAAGGAAAAGACTCCCGCCAGTGAAAAGGTCTCTGGTGTACTATGTGAAAGGGAGAGAGGTCCGGATGCAGAATGAGTCCAGCTACCACCGCCTGTTGCATGGATACGCAGCCCAGCAGCTCCCCAGCCTCCTGAAGGAGAGGGAATTTCACCTCGGAACACTCAATAAAGTGTTTGCCTCCCAGTGGCTAAACCACCGACAAGTCGTGTGCGGGACAAAATGCAACACGGTGAGTGCCATCTGTCGCTGTTTTCCTTTCCTCTGTTAATTATTCCACCTCCACCCTCAAATGATGCTTATTGTAATCAAAATATGTGGACGGCCAGGGAAAACTTCAGGAATTAGGAGTGGAGTCAAAATCGCGCCCAATTAACTTTGCATGAAAGCAATGCTTAAGGACCATCTTTTCTCATCTGAAAATGTGGCACTGTAAGCCCCAGCTAAGCACCTTCAGGAAGCATCTGTGTGATCTGTACAGAGTGATTTACACCTGCTTGCGGGATGAAGAGCAACAGTGGAATTGGATCTTTGCTTTTGCTCTACAGATAAGAAGCTAATGGACAGATATTAGCGTCTCTAACGTGGCTGTCAGTGCTTGGCCGAACTTGCTGCTAAGAGTCCTTTTTACTGGTATGCTCGATCTTACACACTTTGGTTTTACATATGGTTCTGTGCTGATGGCTTTTAAAAGTTGTTCTAAAGCTGTGGTTAAATTCCAGATATTTGTCAGAGCAGCCAGAAATGTTCTGAAAAAAAATTCTTAAAAAAAATTAATTTCACATCTTCAGTTTTATTCTTTGCTTGTTGACTTTATAATTCTTCACTCTAAAACAGTCTCCAGTGTTTGAGTAGTTTCTCTGGTTTGTAGATCTTTACATGCTTCTATAAAAACTACTAAAAACTCCTCAGCTTTTTGAAGTGAAGCTTTGAAACATTTCAGGGGAATATTCAAGTGATGTCCTGTGGGATTAGTAAATGGAGGAGATTATATTTCTTGGGTAATATTTTCTCCACCAGAGTTAGTAGCCCAAGTTCGTTGGCTGAGATTGCAATTTCATGCATACAATTGTGACTGAATTAGTGCAAAATCCTAAATTGCAGGTTAGTTGGTGCCACAGAAAGGAATCAAGGGTTACAAGGAATGAATGCATAGATAAAACAGCTCTTAAATCTCAGAGCATATCAGTTGCTGCAATTGCTTCTTTGCCTCAAGATCTTTCGTGCCAAAGCCACGTTCAGTGGTCTGACCAGCAAGGGGCAGTGGACTGGTTTTTTTCCATTTCTGATGATGGAACATTCTGAGATGTTCTGTTATTATTCACAGTTGCACAGGGGGAGGCTTTTATGCAGTAGCTCTTAAGAAGCAGGGCCTAACTGTATAAACAAAGCAATCTTTTAACAGCATTAAGCTTGAAATAGAATCTGTCTGCCTACTTTCTCCACATATGTTCATCTCCTCAGCCAATCAGCAGCCAGCACCGGTTGTGGTTGTAGAGCTGCTTGTGGGAGACAAACTCCTGCTGAAACACAAGATCCCGGAAGTCTTGCTTACTCTAGCAAGATGACTGTGTGTTTTATAGAGTTGCAACAATTTTGCTGTGTTCTGTAACTTTTGTAGTTCTTGTGCATCTGCAATGAAGATAAAGGGGCAAGTGGGTTCTTAACCCACTTGCAGAAGATTGTTTGGGACCAAACAGTCATGGACCTGAGGAGAGATTCAGCAGTATTGTTGTTCACTTTGCACATGCCACAACCAAGGGTGTTTGTCCACAGCCTTAACATTAGAGATAGATCTTCTCTGTCATTGAGCAAAATAGAGTGATTGCAAAAGAAGTCCTGGCAGCATTGTGAAAGATCATATAGGAATTATGAGTGCTCCAATAGCTGTCCTTGTTTGCTTTGTCCTCACATTTGAACAAGTAAAGCATTAAACACTACACTGTAATTACGAGATTTTTGTCTCTCATCTCCTGGGTGAGTGAGCTATTAAAGAGAAATGCATTTGCTGATTCTCATATGCTGAAGTTGTGGCATTCAAGTTGGGAGTAAATCGAAAACACCTTGACTTCAGCAAGGTTTGCTGCATTGGAATTGCACTTAAAGTTAATGCAAGAGAAAAATATATACTATAGCAGTTACTTTAATCAAGGCTTGACTGTGGCACTGAGTGCTTTTAGAATTTAATTTATAAATTGCCTTTCACTGTGCAGTGCCAGGAGGATTCACGGTTCTTAATGACAAAACAAAAATATGCTCTTGTCATAGAGGAGGAGGTTTGGGTTTAGTCACTTGGCAGTACTTGTTACTATAAAAACACTGAAGAGAATATGGAGCTCTCTGTCAATTACCCTTTTTTTTCATGAAGATTATATTTTGTTTAATTATATGGAGTAACTTTCTATCCTTAAAACTAGTCCAGGGTGTGAAATAACTTTATTCTTCTCCAGTGGATCATGGTGCTTATAGTTGAGCGGCTGTAAATTAAATATTTCAGATATTTGTGTACTGTAGAGGTGCATGCTTTTTCTGGTAGATTTAGAATTATGAGAACTATTACAAGCATTCAAGCACCTAAAATTTCAAATTTTCACCTGGGCTTTGTAGAGCCAGGATTCCTGTTTGCAGGAATTTCTTAGACCTTGAATGCAATGGGCTCCTTAATATTTTTCCAATTCAAATAAATGAACAGGGAACTTTTGAGGGGTACAGACATTTAGGGTGTGTTCTGATAGGTATCTTAATTACCAAAGACTGATGCTGTGAAGATACATAGAAGAAACTGTCTGTCTCAGAAGAAGATATGGTCTGTAGTCTGCAGTCTTCTGTTCAGGCTTCATAGAGAAACTCATGAGACTTAGGTAGGAGACAGGCTTATGGCAGACAAAAATATAGAACACAAGGCTCCTGTGTTTTGGGGTTTTTTTCCTCTTTGCTATTTCAGGAAATTATGAAGAATAAAGTAGCACCTAAAAAGAAGCTTAATAATTTTTCAGCTTTTTTTGCTCTGTTAGTTATGTGTACATGTTCAGGATATAACCCTTTTGCTAATTGCAAAGTTAAAGATGAAAAACTGTAAGAGTAGTAAATAATTCCCTAAATGCAAGAGGCTAATTAGTTTCCAGTTGCTTGAGAATATATTTGCTTGAAATCTAGTTTGGTTTTTTAATCTTTTTTCCAGGAAGGCCTGATAGATGTATTTGTGTTTAAAAACTTACTTTCTGAATGCTCTCTCTAGATTTCTAAGGCAACTTTTCCAAGGCATGCATGGATTGGTTTCTGAATGCTGGCTGAAACCTTTTCTCTCTTCAGCAGATTGCTGTGTTGCCTTGGCTGTCCTGCTGTAAATCACCATCTCTCATTTCCTATTAGAGACTTTAAACTTGTTTCAAGAGACCTTATGTCTGTTCTGTGCATCTCATACAATTACAGTCCTGTCTTGTAGTCCTGGGATTGTGATGAGAGTACAATGGGAAGTTCCTCCTCTGTCTGTGAATGTGAACTGTCTATGGAGAAAATGATTTCCCCTTGCTTTGCAAGTTAATGTGTCTTCTGTCTCTGCATATGTAAGGAAGCATCGAGATGACAGGTTATTTCTGATTACACGTAAGGAATGAGAAGTCTCCTCCAGTTTGTAGCTCTACTCAAAATTCCAGCAAACAGTGACTAAAACTTGGCATAAATAAACCTCTGATGCCTGTAGTTGATATCTCCATTCACATGTCTCTCAGTGGCTTGTGACCAAATAGCCAGGTGTTGGTTTCTTCTCTCAAGAGTATTTGCTTTTCTGTCAACTCCATGTGATACTTGTGTCTGTCTGGTAGTTTCTGTGCCAGGTATGGTGTGAGTCATAGGGATGCCCTTTAGAAGACAAAGTCTGTCACTTCTCCATCCTTTGCCATGTGTCAGCATGTGTTAACTGTCTCCCAGCCCCCTGAAATTAAACATGGAGGGCAAAATGCAAATAAAAAATGATAAATGTGATTTTGGCACTGCACAAATGCCGTAACATCCAAGTCTGTGTTCATTAGCTGGTGGTGCTTCAGAGTTTCACAGAAAGGTAACGTGCCTGATTTCAAGGTCTTGTCTCTGGAAATGTGAATTCAAAGTCAAGCAACTTGCTGGCTGCTTTTACCTCTCCTCACTTCTCAGGTGGTTTCTTTATATTGTGGATTGTTTCACTTTGGACCCTTTCAAGAAGGATGTGTAAGGCCATTACGCACTTGAGTTGCCTCTACTGCATAACCTGTGAGTAAGTTTTGTGCTAAGATTAGTGCATGTTAGCATGGCTGATATAGTTGCTGTTCCCTGTGATGCTTGAAAAGTCCTGGCAGTCAGATGACATCTCAGGTGACTGGAAAAGGGAAGCCATTGTACCTATCTTGAGAAATGGTAGAAAGAAGGACTCCAGCAACTAGTGACCTGTCAG
>WAAE01026215.1:0-20133 GCA_013400495.1 Nicator chloris
TATTTAATATAAAAATATATATAATGGAAAAGAAAAACATTGTTATCAGAATTTCTAAGGACTGGATGATTAATACAACGCTTTTAGGAGAGATATGTTATTCAGTAGTTTATAATGGTTGCATTTATTCCTGTTTTTTCACACATCTGAAGGAGATCACACAATGCATAATCTTGAAAGTGTTTACAGTGACATACATTTCTTCCTGAACTCCTTTTATACTGTACTCACAAATTCTCCTTTCCACAGAATAGATTTCTTCATACCTGCAGCCACCAGAATTACTCTGTAATGCTATGATAAATGTTGCATTTATTATAGTTGAGTGTACACTAGCAAAAATGTTCTTAAGCACAGGTGGAAAGATTATTAGGCAGTATGTGGAAAAGGGTCATTGGCTGGCCCCTTTCAATGCAGTTGTCTCCAGATTTAGGAGGCTGATAACTCAACCCTGTGAATCTCTAAAATTTGTCTAAATATCTTAGTAAATTTCAGAGCAAGTCTACACCTTGAATACCCCCTGCATTCTATCTCAATAGAAATATGAGTTTCTTCTATTTTTATATTTCTGGGATTTATTGACTGAGATTAAGGGGCACAATTATACCATAAATGTGATTATGGTATAGATACTTCTTACAGCTGTATATAGCCCAAGGCACAAAGAGCAGAGGGAGGGGATTAGGCCATCACTCCACACTCCAGAACCTCACTGAGGCACGGATGGCTGGTGGAGCAACTTGTGCTCCCCTCAAAGGATCACAGTGGGAAGCTTTGCCTGGCAGAATTTAGTCTTTAGCTGCAGTGTAAGCTGTGCAGCTGATGAGGAATTTTCCAGGCAATCATATTTTAAAAAACTCATCAAATCATCAAAATAGAAACTTCCCTGTGAAAAAAATGCTATTTGATAGTTTTCTGATGTAAAAATGAAAGGGAAAAAAACCATCCTAGATAATGAATTCTATTTTCTAAGCAATGTATGTTATTATTATATCAAAATGGCTTTTTCTTTGAAAATGTTTGATGTAATTTTAAAATCTTTAGTGTCTTCCAAATATTGACAAAAGTTATTGACTTTTTTTTTAAAGTTCAACTCTTTATAATTGCTTTATATATATGAACCTGGTTTTCAGAAATCCAGATTTTAAATGGTAGAGAAAAACTTCTCCATGATAGTTTTAGTGAACTGACAATTCCTAGCTATCTCTTCTTAAGGGACTTGACAATCTAAACAAATTTTACTCAAATTCTACTGTTAAACAAAAAAGCTCTACATTGGCAATATTATCTTATGTGAGGCTTTTTTACTAGCAGTGAACTTGACCCATAATTCTAGTCTTTCGTTGTTACCAAAGGAAGATCAACTCTCACATTTAAAGGTGCTAGTCCGATGAGTACCTTACTCCCTAGATTTACAAGGGATTTATTGACTAAAAGAAGATACCTGAACCTCAAAAATCTAGGCTCAAATCTTGATTGACCATTGAAACACTTATTTTTACTGTTATTTATCTTAGAACTGTTTTTCCTTCTGCTTATTAACAAATAATAACAAAAGAACCCCAAATGTGTGATGAATAAATTACTTACACCAAGAGTTTTAATAGCTGTGAACTGTAGTAAATTCTCTTTTCTAAAATTTCTCAGCTGTCACACTCTTAAACTGCCCACTGATTCCGTACTCAAAAATAATACTATTAATAAATCTCCAAGAACAGAAAAATTATTAACACAATACTTAGTTTGGTAAGTAAGACAGCTTTTTCACTTGAGCCAGACTGTGGTAAATTTGTTGTTTTATCTTTTTTTCTGTGGTGACCATACTGTGAGATGCAAGGTTAAAAAATAGTTGGAAAAAAATAGGCATATGCTAAATAATAGAGATGGGATTAACAATACATGAAGCAGAAACAAATTGAAAAAAAAATTTGTTTCACTTCATTTTTTTTCCAAATATTTTAAAGCCAATAATGAGCACTATGTATTTCCTATTTACTGAAAATTACTCTTTCTGGGACTCAAGCTGTCAATTATGATTTCTATTTAGTAGAGGTGGTACAATGCAGTCGGTGTTATAGCTTGACATTTTTTTCCCAATGTGGAAATGTCATATTTAATGACACAACAAAGTGAGAAGTGGTGAATGAGTTGAAGTAAAAAATGACGCATTCGGTTGATTAATTAAAGGGTAGACTAAATGTGTCTATATAAAATCATACCTTTTAATGGTTCTGTCTTTGACATTCTGAACACAAGCTTGTATGTCTACTTTGTCTGAGAAGAGAAACCTGGGAAGGTTATTTTGTTTACAATCATAGTAAACCCAAAGTTTTTCATGGTCCATTTCTCCTGCTGGCTTTTGTTTCCCCCCAGTTCCAGCAGGTCAGGGTGCAAATTCAATAATCACTGGTATTTTGAATTAGTTATCTGATGTCATTTATTTAAAGACTCTTCAATATTTTCCCTCATTGCCTGCTCTTCTCAATTTATTTCTCAGCCCTAGCATCCTCCTAGGAAAGGAAAAAGCTGAAACATGTTTGATACATGTAGAAGGCAGGAAGAACTTGCCAAGGAGATGCTGTGTGTTCTTGCTGGAACTTTTAGTGGCTTTGGGAGGAAAGAGTGTAATCTGATCCAGGGTAAACACAATAATGGTAACAGTTTTGCCGTGGCTACTGGCGCTAAGGTATTGATTCTGTACTACCAGGACTGTTTGAAGTGGGCTATGAGCATTCAGGAAGGAAAAAAACCCCAGCAATTATTGACAGCTTTCACCAGGCATACAATGTGTGGTGGCAAAGACATGAAGAAGTGGTCTCTCTCTGTTATTTGGGTGTCAGACAGTAACCTGATACAGGAGCCAGTACTGCTGCCTTCATTTAATGCCCTTCAAATTTCATGAAATGTGATAAATAATTGAGAATCTGTGTTAGCCTAACAAATTAACTCTTTCCATACATATTTCCATTGTCTTTTTCCTACATAACTGCAATGAAATTCAGCCTTTGCCATAACTGCATTCCATGAGGAGAAGTGGCACAAACCCTTTTAATGCCTTTTGAGAGAAAGTATTGTTCGAAAAGATGCTGTCAAGGGTCTCTTCCAAGACTAAATTATATGCAAGATAACTCTTTTCCAGAGTTCATCTTATAGAGAAGCATAGGAGTTCTGAAAGGGATTAGGATACTTGACTTGTTTATGTTAATAAAGTTCTTTTTACTGCTTCTAGTATAAATTTTACTGTCAAGAATACATCTATAATTTTACATTTCTTAGAAAATGTTTTGTCAGGAGATCTTGAGATTTTATTTATGAACTACTTTCCATAGAGGAGTTAAATCTAACAGATATGCCCTGCCTCTCAGGATGCCATTAACTCTGTGACACTTCACAGCCTTTGTTAATCAAAATTGCTTCAGCTTACTTGTAGTAAAACAGAGGCACATAAAGCCTTCCTTGTCAGTACAAGCTCAAGGTATGCAGATTTACAGTCTTGTGATGAAGCTGGTCTAGAAACTTCATATATTTAGAAATTTCATATCTTTAAATTTCTCCTTTACTTCTTCCAGTGTATCCCAGGTAGAGTTTGTCCCTTAGCTGGACTGGAAGTTTTTCTTCATATCTATTATATGGTTTATAAGTTTTTCTTTATTTCTATTATCTATAAAATGCAATTACTGAAACAGAGAAGTTGCACTCAGTTTTATTTTCCCTTTCTTCTATTCTCTTTCCAAAATAGTAGCACCTAAAATAGCAAATCTCCATTAAATATGAAATTGTGGGAGTTAATTTAAATTTGTTACTCTGGAAGCAAAATCTAGCTACTGTGCAAAATATTGCATTACCTTCATGCTTTTCGGACTGTCAGCTAGCTGTGCTCTGACAGCATTTTTGCTAATGTTCAGACACCTAAATTGCATTCTGGCAACACTCATATCTCTGTTCTAATCCAGACAGAGACCCCAGAGAAAATGTCTTTTACTAGGCAACCATATCTTGTAAAGAGAATGTGTGCAATACTTTGACAATTTATTTTCCAATAAGTTAATTAAAATTAGATGGTTCCTAAAACTAAATATCTCCATTTCTTCAATCATAAGAAGAGACTCATTAACCAGGAAAGGCAGACGACTATGGTTCAAAACTACATTCTGCATCGAGTTTGTACCTGACTTCAGTGGATGCTAATGTAGGAGATAAGGTAGAAAAAAGCCAAATAAGTATGTTGCTTAAATAAACACTCTTCATTATTTACAGATCTGCAAGAAATGGAATTTCACTCACCCCAACAAGCTTTGGGAATTTTTCAAAGCTAAGTATGACTTCTGCATTCAAATATTCATGCTTTTTTCCTAATTGTATGCAGTCTATGCTCTGGGACTATATAGCTTATTACAGCAGTAAAGCTCACAAATTAGATTTACAGACATACTGAGTCTACACTACAGACACCAACTCTACAGGATTATAAGGTTACAAAATAGGCTTGTAGCTACTAAGAGAATTCCTTCTTTAATAAACATAAACAAATTGCACAAAATGCTGTTACTAATGGTCAATTTAAATGAGGGCAAAGCCAGCATCTGGGGAAGGGGAAGAGGAACCTTTTACTTTTTCCCTCTGTCAGAAGCCAATTACATGCTTTTAGATCCTGCTGAAATCTGTCTTGTTATCTGTCATCTCACCTGCACCATTTTTTGTTTCCCTTTTATCCCACGGCTCAGCAATTCCAGCATTCAGGCTCTCCTCCTTCCAACTTTCTTTAACTGATGCTGCTGCTTCCTCCCAGTGGAACCTCACCAGCCTCCTGACTCTGCTCTCAGTCTCCTGTTTAGATAGTCTCCTTTCCAAAGCAATACCTAGAAAGGCTTTCCTTGTCTTTCATAAATATGCAATATTGGAAAATAAGACTATTTTTTCTCTGTTTGAAGGAGAAAAATGTACTTTTTGTTCTTACCAGTTGAGATGAGGAGACACAGACAAGGTAAATATACATTCAAGTAAGCATAAGTAAATTACTGCTATTTTTTTCCAAAGCATACTAATCTGCTACTAATCAGAGAACAAATGCCATTTTCAGTAGTTCCTCTGCCTGCAGTGCCAAATGCTACCAACCCATGGGTGGCTTCTGTCAGCTCCAGGGTGTGCTCACTGTACCCCAGGGTCACAGGGCTTTTCTGCAGAGCTGCTGCCCAGGCAGGCCATGTCTAGACTGCCCCACTGCCTGAGGCTCTGCGTTCCCAGAAGCAGGGCTTGGCATTTCTCCATGCTGAACTGCAAAAGGTCCATTCCGGCAGGATGACCCAGTTCCTCTGGATGGCAGCCCTGCTCTCCAGCAGTGACCAGCTTTCCTGGTATGGTGTCACCAGCCAGCATGAGAAGCAAATGCTCCTTCCCCTGCCCCTGGCCATGGGGGAAGATGTTAAGCAAGACATGTCGTGGTACGGACACCACATCTTACCAGGTTCTGGGCAGCACACAACCCCTTTACCAGGACTCCCTGAGATCAGCCATCCAGTCAATTTTTGTCTAACTGCTGGTCTTCCATTCCCACTGTGGCATTCAAATTTATATAAAACATTGTGGAAACTAAATGTCAAAAGCCTGATTGTGGTAAATGTAGGTGATATCCTCTAGTCTCTCCTTGTCCCAAAATCTAGTCATCTATCATGGAAAACAATCAGTTCAGCCATACATGATTTAGCCTTGCTAAATTCATTGTTACTTCCAAACTACTTCTTCCCTGAATATTTAGAAATGTTATTCTGACATTCATTCTCCCTGAGTCTTATAGTCTCTTGCAGTACATGCTGACACTATCAAGTCAGTGTTTCCAAGACAACATGACTGGATAAACCCAGGAGTCTTCTTTTCAAATAAGCAACAGTTTAAAAAACATTAATGATAGCCTCTCAATGGACATTACATGTTCTCAACACCTCATGTAAAACTGAGTTATCAGAGGCTTTTCTGTGTCTATGCACACTGTCTCCAGACAAGGTGGGAAGGAAACCGAGATCTCCTTGGGGTTCGTCTTCACCAGTATAGGGCAGACATTTCTCCCTGCACCACAGTGCATGGATTTAGGTGTTGCAACAAGTTGTTAGAACGCTAATGCATCCATATGCAGCAAAAAGAGGTGTGAAAAAAAGGCATGTGGTCAGTGTCATCAATTAAGAAGAAAATCTGTCAGTAAACATAAATTGGGGGGCATCTCAATTAATAAAAGTATAGCCAGGGCCAGCTCTCTTGAGAGGCTAATTATTCAAGAGCTGGCTGTGCTGAGCAGGCTATACAAAGACTCTCCTGAGTATTCTCTGTCTCCTGCTATATGCCAGAGCTGACATTCCCTAGACCTTGGTTTCATCACAGACCGTGGCATTCCACACAAGCAGCCAGGCACCAGCAGCTGTTATGTGCTGTTGCCTGTATGAAAGCCAGAAGTGCATTTTCATCTTTCTGTCATATGGCCAGCTACAAACATTTGATACCTGCTACTACTTACAGCTGGAAGAATAGCTGTGAGATATTTATTAACAATGAATTGTTGACATCTCTTCATTCCTTTTGCTGTGAACTCCATGTTCTGTGGCATTTTCTGAGAGCATCAGTTGTCAGGAACTGATAAAACTCAATTTTCATGTAAGATTTTAGTATTTAGAGTAGCAGAAAAAATCGTTAGATGAGAGTATTTTTATAAGCAATTTAAAAAGAATTTACATCTTTATAATGTTAAAATTACAGTTTAAAATTATTATTCTAATAGTTAGGTGTTACAATTTCCATATAGGTTTCTAATAAATGAAATCATGCCCTATGTTTGTTTTTTGAGGAAATATCTGGAATCTGATTGCAAATTCTGGTCCTATTGCTCCCATTTTGACTTTAATAGTTTTGTTCAAGTCTGGATTTGAAATCTGTGCTTGTAGGCACAAAAGTCAGATCTGAGACTCTCCTCAGCCTTTCTGGATAGTGAGGGAATTGAACTATTCCAGATTCATGGCAGAGGTTGTAGGGCTGGTACCAAAAGTCGGTGTCAGAATACATGCCAAAGATACAACCACACATTCAGAAGGATTTGATAGACATTAGATAGTCTAACAATTTAGTACATAGTCTATCTAACAGAAAATCAACTTAGCTGTTGTACAAAAGATTCACGTATGATGCTTTCAAAGAACCACAGAATCAATTAGGCTGGAAAAACCTCTGAGATCATTGAGTCCAACCTATGACAAAACACCCCCATGTCAACCAGACCATCACACTAAGGTGCTACAGACAGCCTTTTCTTAAAGACCTCCAAGGATAGAGACTCCACCAACCTCCCTGGAGAGTCTGTTCCAATTTCTAATCATCCTTTCTGTGAAGAAATTCTTCCTAATGTCAAACTGAAACCTTCTCTGTTATTCTGTCCTCTCATCCTGTTGCTGCTTGCCTTCTTTCAATATAAAATGTGATTTTCAGAATCCCAAAGGTTTCATTTAGGTAAGGGAGGAAAATGGGATCACAGGGAAGCAGAATGATGAAGAAATTAGAACTTGACCTATATAAGGAGGCGTTCTATGAAATTTAGCCCAAATTTTAAATTACAGCCAATCTTTTCATTTTATTCTAAAGTCAGTCCCCAAAATGCCAGACTCTAAAAACATTTCCAATCAAAAAATAAACCACAGAATAAGTCTTGGAGAACGTGGCTTGTATCAACATCATACATTCACCAGCCATAAATGTAAATTCTCATTCTTTAGAGAACAAGCTCTGTGCTAACCAAAAGGAATATGGAAGACACATTTTTACAAACTTATTGACATATATTTCCTCTGCAATGTCTTTCTTTATGTCTGAAACCTCCACTACTAGTTAGTATAATAGATCTGACATTATCTTATTAAATTAATATATGCAGTGACAATTACTAATGTCTGTACGAGCTCAACATGCTGGCAAGTCGCACTGAGCTTGGACATACCAAATGATATTGGTATTTTTCAAACACTGTGTGAAACAGTATCTCAGAACTAAGAGAGACAGACGGCAACTGTGCGCTCTGAGATAGAAAGCTGCTGCCTTACCCACTGCATTAATATGGTTGCACAGTCCTTTATTAGTAAAAGCTGTGAAGGTGAAATCACTGAGGCATGAGCATGGCAGTGCAGCAAAAAGTCGGTCTCCGTGGTAGCAATCAGTGCTGCACAGAGAGCGCAGGGCAGGAAAGGCAGCTCAGCAGCAGCAGCAGAACTGTTTAACGTAACACCCAGTCAGGCTGTGTGAGACGGGGTCCGCGGACATGGCAGGAAAGCGCGGCACAGCAAGCAGGGAGGGCTGTGGAAACGATGACTGCTGAGCATCTGGTAGTTATTTCATATTCAAGATAGGTCTAAGAATCAAGGTATTTTAAAGAAAATTTGATATAAAGCATAGAATCTAAAACTGTTCCAAATTGAACACTGCGATTATGAAAGGGACAATTAAAATATATAAAGCAACCCTAAACTATAAACTGACCATGACGCAAAATGCAATAGAAAATGGTATATATTTTAAAGTTCAGCTCTAAAAAATGAGCTGTAGACAAGTCCTCTCTGAACTGACCTGTGACTTTTTGGTAAGTTTCCTTTTAGCAGCGGGTGTGAAGACAGGTGCAGGATTTAGGGATGTTTTTAGGTGCAGTGTTTCAAGGAAAATATGCTTTTAACTCTGTAGATATCTGGCTTCTGAACTGTATCATTCTATATCCACAGCAGAGACAATAACTGGTGAATTTAGGACAAATTTATCCATAATGGTTGCACAGTTGCCTTCAAAACAGGACAAATGAAAAAGAAAAATGAATATGTTAAGACAACAGAGGAAATAGCAAGTAAAATGTTCATGTACAAATTGATTATGGATAATATTTGTATTTAGGCTGTTTTGGTGTAGCACCTCTCTAATTAACTATTTTCTTTAAATTTCTTTGCTCTCTGAAGCAAAGATTTCAATATCTACAACTGGACATTATTTTCAACAAAAGTTTACTATGTAAACATTATAGTAATTTTTTCCCAAGACTAAACAAGACTAAATTTTCCATTAATCCTATAATTTTTCTACTAGTATCTGCAAGTTGTAGCAAAGCATTTAATGACTTATATTGATTTTATCAATAACTAGGGTAAACTTTTCCTAGTCATGCTTCATTTCTTAGAAGGTGCCCAACTTCCAGCAACTCTCTTTGTGCACAAAAAGTCTATTGAAGGCTTCGTGTTTACATGAAAATGAACAATTTACATATTTATTGCCTGTGATTTGTGTGCTAGCTGAACCATCAGCAATGTTCATAGAATGCTATGTGAACTGGAAGGGGAGTGATTCATGTGGCTCTGAATGAGACCAAAAGGGCAAAGAACAAGTACATCTATAAAGAGATTAGCATCTGAATATTGTTCTGAAGAGGAAAGAATGAGTATGTATGCAGAAACAATATTAGTGAAACAGTGTATTGCAAAGTCTATTTATCATATTTCTAAGGTTCTTATCACAATGTCACCTAATTACCATATATATCAAACCATTTATCTCCCCAGATTTCATCTCTTTGTAATTCTACAATTTCTCTTCATCTAGAGTTCCTGAATAGAACAGAAGTCATTTAATTTTTAAAGATATGGATAATATCAACATCCTTCTTTTTTCGGGAAATGGTGCTTTAACTGTGTTGGTTACACAATGGTATAGAGTCCCAAATAAATAGAAAAAAAGTAGCAATTACATTATAAGCTGATGTACATACACCATCTCACTTGCATAATTGTATTTACTGATTTATTCTCATTGAAGGAAGTCTTAGAGATTTCCACGTATCTTTAGAATTTAATTCACAGGTACAGTAGCCCATCAGATTTTTGCATATAGAGTCTTGGAATGTAAAGAAATTAAAACAGGCCAGTTCAGTAAATAAACTTCAGTACACAATCTAAAGCAACTTGCACCTACCCCTTATTAATGACATAGTTGGGTTGGGGTGAGACATGCTGATAATTTGCTTTTGAGTGGATAAGAGAATGTGACAAATATGAGTTATGGCTGTTGGCATTTTTCTTGTGCTGTATATCTTTTCTTAAAGTTCCTATCCCACAGACATGGGGTTTTTATCAGTAGCTGAATTCTTTCATTTCCTGTAAAACATTTGTGCTGGTCCCTGCTGGAGTCAGAAGCTTAGACCAGGAAGATTTCAAATTTTATATCATACATTAGTGCTGTTTGCAATAAAAAGAACTACTTTTTCACAGAAAATGCAATTACATGATTAAAGTAATTGCTGTTAGATGTTGTTAGGATAGAGTATTTGTAGAAACCTTTTGGTTTAGATATGCCAAATAGGTCTGTTGTTATGCTGATTTTCTTACATCAAAATGTTGTGTGTGATTTTTGTAAGGACTTCAGTTCTGATTATTTCGTCTTTTTGTCACTACAAACTTGTGACATCAAAGCTAGTGCAAGTTTGAAATTTTTCCATAAAACAAGACTGAGTTTTGCTCTGATCAAAAGATACCAGAGCTTGTTTAAAAACAAGCATTTAATGCAATGATCCAAACCTTGCAGCCAGTGAGAATAAGTGGGAATTTCTTTAGGATAGCAATAAAATCTGCCTCATGGACAGGTAGAAGATGGGACCCGTCTCAGCGTAAAGTTTTCTTAAACTACCCTGACTGCTGGTGCACATGTGGACAATAAACACTTATCCATATGAAACTCATTTGTCCTGTATATTACACACAATACAATCGACACATCATAAATGTTATCACCCTGTGTGATAACAACTCTATATATTTACTGATTCCTATTACTCCTTTACAGGAGGGATTTGTTTCAGATAACTCTCCTTTGTGCTATGTGCAGCACTGACAAAGTGCACACACAGTATGCACCGTCAATTCTTGTTGCAAGTTCATTCATTTTGCCAGATTGATAATGATTGTACTTTATCATTTGGCACAAAAGACTTGTATTTAAAAAGTATATTAGCTTACTGGGCACTCATTTATAAAAATTGCATTGTTGAAGTCCTGCTGGTGACTTCATCATGGCAGATGCCTTTGAAGTGCAGACTTTCTTTAACATGTTTGCACTTTCAAATGGACATATCACCAGCCTCTGCTTACATTTTGCTTCACATATCTCTTGAGGTTGGTACTCATGGTGGTAAATATTAGCACTAGTAAGCTGGCAGGCTGCAGATGTGTGTATGTGAGGGGGTTGGTGATGGTGCTGATGCTGGTGGAGTATGTTTGATAGATTTTTACTGTCTGCTCTTAACAAAGGGGCTAAATTCTGCTATCTTTGCTTCTATGGTCTATAACCAAGCAGCACCGTAAAATTATTGAAAAAATTCACAAACAGGTAAAATGTTCACAAAAATTTATTCCAAAGGAGAAATTTAAATTAAATCTGAGCAGTGAAAAATAATATTCTGAGAAGTTATTTTAAGGTAAAGATATAATTAATTATTCTTGGAGCATGGATTGCAACTGTGTACTCAAAAGTATTCTATGAAAATTGAATACAATAATAATTGAAAAAGCAAGTGTGGCAAAAAAAGTCTTGATTACTCTATAAATTCTATTTTATGGGAGGATGTGTCAAAATCCTTTGATCTTGATTTTGCTTATCACTTTATGCTGCATGTCTGTAATGTGCCAGTGTATTTTTCGGGCTGTTCAGTAATATTTATCCAATCTGTCTCCTTTTTGGCTGATATTGCCAGTGTTCTGTTCACATTAGTTTAATTTCTGTTTATTTTTCTTCCCCTTTATAACTGGCAGGCATATATTTCAATTACATAATTTCACCTGGCCCCACAGCAATCAGTGCATCCGTTTTTTTCTTTGAAGACCTCTGTTCAGATAGACCACATTATTTCACTAACTATTGCCTATACAATAAAAAAACCCTGAATCTATCACTGTATTTCCTAATTCAGACAATTATTATGGAACTATTTTCTATACTATTCAGACTTAGTATGTACTTTTCAATTTATTACAACTACATTTCACAAATACAGCCCAATAAATTAGGAAGAATATAAAGATTTATACATTTTTATTCCATAGACAGCTGATGCAAATTCTTCTTGAGCTAACAAACTATAATTATTCCTATTTTACAATTAAGAAAACCAAAATAGGAAGGAGACATGTAACATCCAAGAAATTCTAAGGAAAAATCATCACAGGCACTTGTGGATTCTAATTATATATTTGTTTTTATAGACAGTTGTGAAGATAAAATGTTGAAGATGTAGGAAGATACTTCAGTATTTTTAAATTCATAATCTTGAGCTTGGCAAAGAGCAGTCAAGAACCTGAACTTTAGATTAGTAAACTTTCATCTGTTTAAAGAACCAATGGATGAGATTTCCTGAGAAACTATTCTTAAGGACAGTGGGGCTGTCCAGAGTTGTCCCTCCCAGTGTGTGGGAAATCAAGTAAGGCAGGTCAGAAAATGGCATGGCTGAGGAAACACCTACTCCTCACACTGAGAAGCAAGAAGGACATCCACAGCCAGTGATAGCAGGGACATGTTTCTTAGGAAGAATATAGGGAAAAGGTTTGGATATGTAGGACTGGGGTCGGGAAAGCTGAGGGACAGATGGAACAGTACATGATTTGAGAGGGCATATGAAGATTAATGAGAGGGTTTTCTATAAGAATGTAAGTCAGAAGAGACAGGCCAAGGAGAGTGTAGCCAATCAATAAAAGAAAGAACAGGTAAAAAATACAGAGAAGGCCGAGTCAGTTATTTCCTCACCTTGGTCTCTAGTGTCAGTCTGACTTCCCAGGTCTCTCAAGCCTCTGAACCTAGAGGTGGGGTGGGAAAGCAAAATCCCTCTCATTGTAAGGGAAGTACAGGTTCTGGACCCTCTGAAGAAACACGGTAGCCACATATATATGTATGGGTTCTCTCAAGGTGGATTTCAGGGTCCCGAGAGAACTGGTGGATGTTGTTGCCAAGTCACTCGCTATGGTATTTGAAAATGCATGGTGCTCAGATGGGGATTCCAGTGACAGGGAAAAAGGATCCTATTTTTTAAAAAAGGGGGAGAAAGGAAGACCTGAGTGACTACCCACCTGTCACAGTCACCTCTGTGCCTGGGAAGGTCATGGAGCAGATCCTTATGGAAACTATGGCCAGGCACATGCAAGACTAGGAGGTTATCGGAGGTAACCAGCATGGTTTCACCAAGGGCAAATTGCGCCTGACCAACCTCGAGGCCTTCTACAGATGGAGTGGCTGTGACCTTAGACAAGGGAAGGGCACCTGAGCTCATCTCCCTAAAGTGCTACAGGTTTTCAACAGGGTCCCACGTGACACCATTATTACCAAATTGGAGACGCATGGATTTGAAGGATGGACTGTTGGGTGGATAAGGAGCTGTCTGGATGGACACAGGCAGAGAGTTGTGGCCAATGGCTGTTTGTCCATGTGGGTGGTGTCCCTCAGGGCTCTGCCTTGGGACCGGTGCCTTTCAGCGTCTTTATCAGTGACACAGGCAGCGGGATCAAGTGCACCCTCAGCAGGTCTGCAGATGACACACAGGTGAGTGGTGCAGCTGATACAAGAGAAGGATGGGATGCCCACTCACAGCCCTGAAGGTCAGCTGCACCGTGGCCTGCATCAAAGGAGGATGGGCCAGCAGGTCAAGGAAGCTGACCACATCTTCAAGGTTCCTTGCCATTTAAACTTATCTTCATTTATTGTAGCAAACCATATAGGAAAAAAAATTAAAAGGTACCTCCCAATTGTCACTCTTTGTGTAAAAAATCATAGTATTTGTATAACAGTGATGCATAGGAAGAAAATAAAAGAACTTCCCTCTAAAAGCATACTGCTCATGAGAGTATCTTAACTCAGGCCTTAGGCAAAAAGTAGAATATTTTGGATGGATACACAGAGGACATAAGTAGCAACAGCTGCCTGTAAAACCCAGGCCAAGTTCTGAACAGGTCAGGCAACAAATCGAGAAAAACAGATCTCAAAGCATTAAAGAAGAAAACTAATTGCTGGTGCTCATGAATAACAAAATAAAACTTTTGCATTATACCCTTCTCTTTCATGATTC
This sequence comes from Nicator chloris, assembly GCA_013400495.1. Lineage (NCBI taxonomy): Eukaryota > Metazoa > Chordata > Aves > Passeriformes > Pycnonotidae > Nicator > Nicator chloris. Next base: position 14,111 of record WAAE01026215.1, read on the forward strand.
ATGGATATTGAAATGGCTAGGGTATTTGCAAATGCTGCAAAGAAATGAGGAAAGTATGTCCCCAGACCAAATCCATCCCATACATCTTGATGGGCAAAAAATGGAGATAGTCTAGTCCTATGTTTTCATTACTTTTTACACCTAAGATCATCCATCAACTAAATAATTTGAGCATGAAAAGTCAAATCAATAAATGAGTGATCTCAGCTTTTTTGATTCATGTTCTTCTATTACATCATTTATAAAACGTCTCTTAGTACAACTTGTAGCAGAGATTTTTAAATCTGAAGAAATTGGGGACAATATCTGTTGAAGTGATAAACAGCTAGTGGTTTATATATCTACATTAAATGATTTTGATAAGTGAGTTTTCCTCTTGGACTAGTACAATCATTCAGGACCATGGAGTATATGCACCATTAGTATATGCAATATCATGTAAAGTCAGATTCAAGACCCTTCTGCATTCTATTTCTGATTCTCCTTTCATGCCTCCTTCACCAGTCTTTCTAAGGAATGCATAGAACTATATAGCTACTTAGGAAGAAAAAGTTAATGTCAGCCTAATTTCACAGTTGTATTGCATATAAATATATAAATTTAAAAAAAAAGTTCATTAGATGGGTTTATATTCTGTTTAGCCAAAAGGAAGAAGCAGCGACTGAAAATCAGGGGGAAAAAAAGGCCAAAGTAACATAGCAATAAAAAAGGAAATAACATATATATTATTTTTCTAGATTTTTTGCTATACCTTTCCACACTCTATTATAGTCCTCTAACACAATGTAAACTTGAAGCCTCAGAAACAGACGTCATAATATAGATAATATCTTTTATACCTATCTAGTGTACTGTGAAGATTAAAATGTTGTTTGTCTAGAAGGCGGCAATGCATTTGCAAGATCGGTTGTAAAGTTTGATTGTTATTTGATTGTTATGAGATAAAGAACAAAGAAGATGAGCATTGTCACAGTATTCTATTGAAATAAATTCATGAAATGTTTTCAAAAACTTTTTAAAGTGAGGACCAGGACAAGTATGTACACTGGACTTCATATCACATGCAGGATGTAAGTTCCCTAACGTGCCCTGAAAATGAACAGCATTCTTTGTGGTCAAAAGATAGAGAATGGTAAAAGTAAACTGCATTACAAAAAACAAACCTTATGCTCAAATCATAACCTCATCTCAGGGAGCTTCCAAGCAGCCACTCTAACATTAGAGTAATTTTTCACTATGCATACCATAACTTCTTTTTTTTTTTTTTCTAGGTTAAAGAGCAGGAACTGGGAGGATGAGAAAATAGATACCCTCAGAGTTCTTTGTCCTACCTTAGTATGTGTGTGGGTCCCAACTTTATTTAATTCAGAATACTCATTGCTGTAAATCTCAATAAGCTCAAAATATTCTTAAGCAATACATCTGTATCTAAATTTTGCTTATCCTTGACATGTGAAAAAGCTAAGAATAGTCATCTTCTAGACCCAGTAAAGACTTTAGTAGTTACAACAGTTCCAAACCATCATAATAAAATAGTACCCTGACTCATGCAGAAAGTATGTGTAAAATTGCATGACAAGGAATAGATTTATTTGACCAGGAACAGAGAAGCAAAGTCAGTGGAACATCCTGTTTGTGGTATTTTTTTTTATATATAGTCAGTATGTACTGTTTGTCTGGACTTTAATGTACACACTAACACACATATTTTATAGTGATCACTCTCCTGCAATGCAAATAACACATTCTGCTAAGTCTTTCAATAGGCTGCTGATTGCATCATTATTTCACTCTTGGGGGAAAAAAAAGTTAATAAAAGATAAGGTGCTTTTGAAGAAGGTGAGATTACATTATTTAAAAATTATACATTTTATAAGATAAGGTTTAAACACATGTCAGGAGAAGTCAACATTGTGTTATGAATGGTAGTGATTGTGTTATCTGTAAACTTTGAAGCTTTACGTACTGATGTGAACAATTGACTTCGTTGTTTTGTCATTACCATCAGCATTCCTCTTTCAGAGCTGCTGAACTGACTGCTGTTTGCGTTGCAAGAAGTAAAGAAAGTTTGTTTACCCACTAATATTTCGTTGACTGTTTAGCTTGAGTTGAAAGTAATTTTTCATCTTCCTGTCTGCTGGATCTTTTTTTTTTGCTTATGTTGTAAAATTGACTGGATAGCTAACTCCTTCATCTGAATCATTCGTTTAAAATAAAATCTTACTTAAATTGTCAAGAGCAGTTCCTAAAATAACCCAATTTGCTGAAGCTTATAGACATTGCTATATCATTGCATTTTTATCTCATCTCTTTATTCTATTATGTTGGCCAGCAGTATATAGTAAATATTTGGCCATCGGATCCATGTCTAGTAGCTAAAACACAAGAAATATTTATTTTTTAATTGCTATACAGATTTTACCTGAAAGTGATATTATATATCTGTAGTGTTTTAAGGGGATGAACAAAATAAAGGCTTCACTGTATTCTCTGTGTGTTTGATAAAGTATATTAGAAATCATGAAAATTATTTTCCCTTCTTCCTTTTTCTCTTCTCTAGGCTTAACCTTCCTGCAAAGAATGGAAAGAAAAATTAGTCCTGCTCTATTCAATCCCATTGCTAATCAAAGTTTAGATAATAAGAGCAGAAGAGGTAAAATCTTTGGCTAAAATGGAGCCAAATCAATAGCAAGGGATCTTATGACAAAGAGATATGTTGCATATTCCTTCCAAATAAATTAATCAGATATGGCTTGTGCACTTGGACTATTAGTAGAAATTTTTGGAGTTTTTTTTTTTCCTTTTAATCTTGTTTTTTCAATATTAAATTGTTACAATGTAGATGGCAAAGATTTTTTTTTCTGGAGATGTCTAAATTTATAACAACTTAACTTCAGATTTCATATTCATACTGCTCAGTTTTCAAAATTTGAACTAGATTTTATTGTTAAAAGTTAAGCATGTTGGGAAAAACATGCTGACAAATGTTCCTTTATAAAAATCCTGTGGATACACTGTATTCATTGCCAGAAAAATACAGATTGCTGGCTTTTCTGTGATGAGAACACTGAGACTTAATAAGCCAAGTAAGGCCTCCACATGAAATCCATTACTATGTTATTTTGTTGTCCATAGATTGTAATAACAGAATGCATGGTTCACTGTAGTCCCACAAGGGCTTTTTTTTCTGGTCAAAATTCAAATACAACAGTAAAACAAGGTAGAAGCTTCCGTTTCCTGCCACAGGAATAGTTCAATATTTTTCCCTTCAAGAAGACTGAATTAATATCACACAGCAAAAACATAAATTCAAGTTCATTAAAGAGAGAAATGGCATGCAAATAATTTAAATATTTTCACATAAAAAACACTTCTGAATGGATTGAAATAATGAAAAAATGCCATCAACATTCTAATATTATTTGTACGGTATTAATTGTATGATCTACTGCTGTTAACTTCAAGTAAAATAATTTATAGGAACAGATTATTTATCCTTTTAAGAAAACCAAGAGAATTGTCTCCCCTCCTCTAGAAGGTATAAGAATATTACTGTATTCTAAAAATATATATGAAAGAAATAGTTTCTGTAGTCACAAATATTTTAAGTATTTTTTGTATTTGATAAAAATGCGGGACTTATAAAAAGTTGCATAGATTCTCTTTAAAAGAAGAAGCAAAACCCAAGTTAAAAAGTCATAGGAGATCAGAAAAGAAACATGAACCCATATTAAACTTAGAATATATTTTCAGGTGTGAACCATACCAGTGAGTTCAGGATTACCAGCAAATTTTATTTAAAGGAAGTGTTTCTTTCTTCAGGAATAGTGCCTATCTCTGTTGTTACTGTATTTGTTTTGTCCTGTTTTTCTTTGATAGGAAATTTATGATTATATGTACCAGAAGGAAAAGACGTAAGTGGGTAGATTTGATATTACATGTAACCTACGTCAAAATGTTCAATGAGCAGAGCAGGAACTTAGGAAACTGGGAAGACATCTGCCAACTTCAGTTTTGTGGCATTCTGTAAGAAAGGATTTTTAAAGTGTGATTTTTTAAAATAAGAGCATAAAGGCTTGGCTTTCATGGCAGTTCTGACAGTCTTGTCGTACTGTAGAGTCAAGGTGAAGTAAGGCAAATCTGCTCTGTACTGCAGCAACAGTCTTCCTTAGAATTAAATGCTGATTTAATTGACAAGTGATTGGATAACGAGGACAATCAGGAAAAAAGCAAAAAGAGGCAGTGAGTGTCGATCAGGATGAATTAATACAGCTGTATAAGAACGTCAGTGTTTTCCCGTTTCTTTCCTGCAAATGGATTTTTTAGTAATTTGTCTTACAGCCAACTCAGGTACTTTTTATCAGTTTCTTATCACTACAACCCTTGTCTCCACTCTCCTTTCTGAACAGGTGAAATTTTTTTAGTTTCTAAATGCTTCTTATTGTGTTTTGTACTATTGAATTTAACTTTCTATTGCTGATGTTTGTCCTGTAAGGTTCTCATTCTCTCTTTAGTGATGGCTCCCTGTTCTCCCTCTGTCATCAGCATGTGCCCAACTTTTGTGCAACTGACATTATTAAAGATATAAGGATGAGAACCATTCAAAGATCATTCCACGAGGAAATCCTCTAGCAGACCAGTAACAAATTCACCAACACATCTTTCTCTTTTCACTATAATTTGCTCTTTCTTCTCAAAGAACTTATTAACTCACCTTATAATTCCTGGACTAACCCTTTACTTCCCTGTGTAACCTCAAATCTCTCACACAACATTATGTCAAATATTTTACTGAAGTCCAGATTAAAATTATTGTATTTCCTTTCTTTAGAGTAATTTATCTTATCCAATAAGTATACATAGCTATTTTGGCACAGCTGACCCTCAGTAAATTATTTTCCGCTTACTGATGTAGTTTTAATTATTTTTTTTTTATTATTTCAGAATCCATTCAACAACCTTTGTGTTATACTTGGTGAGTCAGTTTCTCCACTTATGAAATGGTGGCCAAAAATACATGACTTTCAGATATTACATGCCAATGCACTGGCATTGCTAAAATGCTTTGTAGTCCTTAGGAGAAAATGATCTGAAATACTAAGTACTCTTACCATATTTTTCATATGCTACATTCAAAGAGCTACCTTTAAGAGTTGTGTTATGTCTATTGTTCAGGGAGTCCTTCTTTGAGTGGACACTTTCATTTGTGAATGCTCTTTTTAAATTAAAATATTGATTTTTCATTTGTCAAAGCGTATCACTTTTATAACCTGTCAATCAAGATTGAATAAACTCACACTATCCTTGTGTTAAATGTAGGATACGCTTTGATCAAAAAGATAAATGTATATGCTAAGCATTGTCATGAGTATTAATCACTTCAGACTCTTATCAATCTGGTATTTCATGTTTTCTGACTAGATTGTGAATATTTCATGCTTTTTAATTTTAAAAATTTCTAATTAATTAAAATATCGATTCACATCTGTCTAACTAGAAAACGGCAAAGTAAATTTTATCATTCCATTATTAAAGGGATACATTTAGTTAGTCTAGAATATGGTTAGGAAAAAATGAATGCAATTAACGTGGAAAATGTTTAGTAAATTCACATGTTACTGGTTATATTATTACTTATTTGGGGAAAAAATATCAAGTCATATCAATCATTACACCATAAGCAATTACTTGTACTTCTTTTTCTAGAGTTCTAGAGAAACCTAAGTGGCATGTGTCTTCTCCCTCTGTCTGTGTAACTGAGAGAGAAGGGAAACTACTGAAAAGGGAAAAAAAAATCCAAAATGCAGAAATGAATATTTTCTTGACATGCCAGGTATTCAGTGGCATCATCTTGGCATTTTTCATGATAAATACTGTAGATTTTAAGAAAAATAATATTGAAATTTTTTTTCAGGAACTATTATAAAAATTCACTCAACTGAAGGAGACACAATTGTTTTCTAAGTTTTGAACTATCTCAAATAATTTTATAATACTTTGTATTTTTATTGCCATTATTTTTA
>WAAE01026218.1:0-20000 GCA_013400495.1 Nicator chloris
ACCAAAACCAAAACCAAACAACCAACTCAGACAGGCCAATGAAGACACTATTTAAAAAGAAAAAGCTTGTTTATATTTTTTGTGTAGCTGAAGGTACTTGGTTTTGGATTTCTTGATAAGTAAGAAAGTCAAAAGTCCTTGAACGAACTAGTACAGTGCAAGTAACATTCAGTACATTCTTAGTTGCCCCATTTTTTTCTTTATAAGTGATTAATTTAATGACATAATGCCAATAATTTTTTATAAACTATAATGCAGTCTAAGAATAGGTCCCTGTATAAATTGAACACTGTAGTCACGTATTTTGTGGGTAGATTAAGGATAAAACTGCTAGTTCCATGCTGTGCCAGATGAAAAGGAACTCTTTGAGTACTTTGGAGCATGCATATTTAGTAGCTATCCAAATTATTTATAAAACTTTAGGGGAAAAAATTACTATTTAAGGAAAATAGTACCATTCAGTGAATAAGGAACAAGAAGAAGTTCAGGTTTCATTCTCAGCTTCCCAGAGACTAAGCAAATCACTTCTTCCTGTACAGTTTCCGTATCTAAAAAACGAAGGTAAAATTTACTAATTTGGTAAAATGCTAAAGAAACTGTACACAAAACATTTTGACATATGAGCTGAAGGTTCTTGACATAGGTACTATACAGATCTGCTGAAATTCTGCAAAAATTCAAAATCTCGACAGTATGTTGAGCAGCATGGTATATTTATCACATTCTATACATGTCAGCAACAAACATATTCAGCTCCATCTCATCACATTTAGGAAAACCCTAAGGAAATAAGAAGGGGACCTGAATAAGTATGCAGAGCCACAGAAGATTACCCTGCAGTCAGACAGATATAGTTAACACAAAGCAAACCAAGTCTTTACTATCTTCAGCCATGCTTTAGACAGTCAGAGACACCCCAGTCATGGGAGAATGAAGCAGTGAGATGAAAGAGCTAAGTACTGAAGAAAAAGGCTGTAAAGTCTACAAAACAAAATGGGCATTTACTTTAGCATCAGAACATAAATAAGTAGTAATGTTTTAATAAATGATGTAGGTGTAGGGAGTCTCAGCAAGCGGCTGAGCAGTTCCATGTAATACCAGTACTGAGGTCTTCAGAGAGACTTGTCTACATGTTCCTACAGCACTGTGAAATGCAATTCACAATCCCTTTTGACAGCCTCAATTTAGACATATCCACCTTTACAGTAGGGACTGTACGCTACAAATAACTGTCACAACTTATTGAAGAGACCTCCTAGGAGAAACACAAAAGATATGCAAAAGAAATGAAGAACAAAGGTTTGGCCTAAAAATGAAACTCATTATGAACTTTTCTGAAAGTGAAGCACTATCTTCCAACAGACCTCAGTGGAAAGTCTCATTAACTCAAAAACATGCCACTCAAATATTTCTGTTGTTATTAATAATGAAAAAATACATTCAAAAATTACTAAAAAGCCACAGTGCTGTAGCAAACCACTAACCAAGTATTAAATAACATGGTCAAAACCATAACTTTACATTTCAAGAAAGGATAAGCTGATACATAGTATCAGATTTTACAATGAAAGCAGGAATACTCCTGCTATTACCTATTATTCCAGAAGTTATTTCCCAGCTCTTTTGATTGTCCAGAAAAGGGCACTGCCCCTCCTCTGTATATCTAAGACACTTTGGATATTACTGGCGATGGACCTACAGACCTTTACACTGATGAGTGTAGAAGCATAGAAGATAGCCAACACGCCTGTTTACTAGAGCAGTTCTTACCAATTCTTACTATTTTCTGTATGAACAATTGTCCATGGGGCTCTTTATCTGCTTCACAACCTGCCCAGAATATCTATCTTTCTCCTTCTACAAGCTGAAACCTGCTCTTCATTCACATGGATAGATGCAGTTCATTTCTGATTCTGAAAACATTAGAATAGTTGGACTTTTCCCAATTAGGCTGGGAAAGGAGAAACACATGAAAGGAGAATCTTTTTTCTACCAAGTATTATCAAGAAGTCTAGATAACATAATACCTCATCAGAAAAATACTATAAAGTGAGTAAACTTACACTAACAGAACCAAAGAGAATAGAAACAGGAATGGATTGGTCTTCCCATTTTCCAGAGGACAGATGATGAACGCAATTCCAGTCTTGCCACTCTTGGTACTAGCAGACATGGCTAGAACACATGAAAAAGAGAATTGGATATCTCTGCAGCTCAGTGCAATCCTGTTTTCCAGGGCACACTTAGGCACTTTCAAGAAGAGTTCAGCTCCAACTTCTCCATACTCCACATTCCGTGGTTGCAGACAGTCCTCTCTTCTTCAAGCTGAATGAGTCCAGCTCCCTCAGCTTCTCCTTTCACACCACTCAGGAGGCCTGAGGCTTCCTTGGGACTGGCTTGGTGGCCCTCTGCCAGACTCACTATGACTGTTAAAGTCTTTCTTGCACTGTGGACTCCAACGGTGGACACAATATTACAGATGTGATCTCAAATGACAGCCAGAGGGTAAGAACCACTTTCCACAACCTGATGGCCATGCTCTTGCCAACACAGCCCAGCTTGCAAACAGCCTTCTTTGTTGCAAGGGCACACAGCAATCCTCAACCTGTCCCCAACCAGAAGCACAAGGTCTTTTCTGCAAACCTGATTTATAGAAAGTCAGAGTCCATACGGTCCCACTGTGTGAGTTTATTTCATCCTAAACATGGAATTCTGCATTTGCCTTGTTTCATGAGGTCCCTATATGCTCACTTGTCCATCCTGAGTAGGTCCCACTCCAAGGCAGTCCAGCTCTCCAGTGCACTGACTGCCCCCACAAAGTTGCTGTCATCTGTAGACTTGTTAAGAATGCAGCAAATCCATCTGCTAAATTAACAGTGAAGCAGAGAAATCTAAAAGACATGATAATCTAGAATGGCCATCTCCACGCTACTGTAGAAGAAGGAAGCCACAGCAGCATATTTTAGGAGACTAAGATACTATCAGTCTCAAGTATTTGCTGCATCCTCTTAAAACAGTCTATGTTCTATATACCAAACTTGACAGGACTGACTTCACATGGATATGTTCTACACAACCATGTAAAGTTAAGTCAGTGGTGGTTTAAGACAATATGACAGATTGTAAAAAACTGCAGTCCAGGAGCTGGGATAAGTTTGCTTCCACCAATTTACTGACCAGGGTTGCAAACCTCTTAAAATTGCCAGAGCTTATTTGCCAATGCTTCAAGAGAAAAAAACTACCAACAAGCTGTTCCTGCAAGAAGCATCTTTCAAGGTGAATATCCATCTGACAAAATGCATTGCTGTTAATGTTCAGGAGAGTTGGTTACAATTTCTTGCAGATCTTAACCATCTTTGACTGTCTTTGACTTCTGATTTACCTCAGTAAGAGAATAACAAGGTATTTTTGCCCTTAATAGGAACTGAACTGAATCTGCATCCTGAATTTCTCTTTTAGAATATCATATGGCCTTAAGAAGTGGAATGATTTAAAGATGTTATGCCTCAAAGAATTCTATGTTCATACTGAGACAAGAAACATCAGTGAGCTACACAAAATAGATTTTAATGCCAAATCAATCTCACCAAAAGTGATGCAAAGAGAGTTGCATGACCAATGCATTTTCTTTGGAATTATTCCAACAGAGGAAACAAGAGCAAAGTGGAAAAGCCAATTTCTACCCACAAGATTTTTCCAGCCATCTCCTACAAAGTATTTCTCTACATAGAAACAAATTCAGACTACGGCACTACAACAAGTGAGAGTCAACTGGAATAGCAGAGGGGAGCCTTCTTTAACATCCCAAAGATGAACTATCAAGCCTGGTAGCTAGCGACTGACTGACGAAAAATGTCCACATTTCTAATCAATACTACTTGTAAATTCTGTGTTTGATTGACAAGGAGAAAGGGAAGGCAAGGGAGGACAGCCCATGGCCTCAAGTTCCCAAGGGAGGGGAACGAGAGCATAGTTACACATCTCTAATCAGTCACTGTGGGGAGAGAGGAAGGGTGAAGGCCAAGGCATACAGCTTGCCTGCCTTCCAGCACACAATAGCTGTCTCAGCTTGAAGGCTATTTGTCTGGGGACCCCACAGTCAATGGCAAGACCTGGCTTCTCTGATCCATCCTCTGCCCTAAAAGAAACTTTTGCTCTGTCCTACCTTTGGACGGGATCCACATTTCTCCCCTGGCTTTGTATTATGCTGTCAGTGCCTAATTGAAATACTTTAGGCATAGGATTAAAAATAACAGCCACAAATAATTTTCTCTTTGCTGCTTCTGCTGGAAACTCTATATCGGGCACCTGGGTGGGGAGGAGAAGGCAACAGGACAAAGAGATTACAGCAATATGATCGAGAAACAAAAGGATCACCAAATACCAGACACATGATTAAAATCCAAAACCCTGAATGGACCTGGAGGCAAGCCACCAGTCCCTCCAAGTGAGAGCAGTGGTGAGTCACTGAAAGGCTTATATTCCTTCTGCCCACATTCTACGTGCATCTCCCTTTCCTAATTTCTGGCTAAATATCTGCTGCTGCCTGTAATGAGTACAGGTTCTGTTCCTATAAAGCACAAACACTTCTTCAACTAGGCTATCAGCAACCTGTAACAGGCAGATATCTCAGCGTCTGGAAGACTGTGCTTTTAAAGATCTGACAAGGAATAATATCTGAACTTAGGTGGTAATTAAACTGTCTGAGCAACGCTAAGAACAGATACATTATCTTTTAATATCAGAAATGAAGCACTATTAGAGAACACAAAAGCACCTCTCCACACAGGAAACATACAAAATGGATCCTTCTCTTGCTGCTGGGCGCTCCACAGATATTCATATGTTTGATCATATATTTGACATCACACTATTGCTCCTACTGACTACTGCCAGCTTTCCTGGGCAATCATGCTTGTATAAATTCAAATCTCTCATGCAACTTTAAATGACTTCCAGGAAAAAAAATACTGCTATTGGCCATTTATTATATAATGATTCATGGTAATATTTTTTGAATGCTACATTGACTGTCTAGTCTGGGGAGATGGCAGGGAAGAAAAACCAAGAGAGTTAAAACTGAACTAAGTAGACTACTGTGCTAATGGGGGAGGGTGGGGGAGGAACAAGAAGGAGAAAGGGGGAACACAGAGGAAAGAGAGGCTTAAAAGAAGTCCCAAGAAATCCCCCAAATTAAAAAGTTACATTTTATGTTCTGTGGCTTAAGAGATTACAGGGTTACAGGTTATAACAAAAATCAAAATCATCTGTAGAATCATCACTTTCTGTCACATGCAATATTTTCATGATTAGTGAACACAAAACATTTAAGAGACAAATTTAGAAATACAAATATATTTGAGAGGAACAGAGACCAAAGAATTTGACTGAAATACCCAGTAATACCATAAAAGTAGACAGAGCCTGTAAAAGCTAGCTCTGTAACTGATGCTCAAAATGTTTCAGTATCTGATATTACACTATTTATATATTTTCTTGCTGCCAATTTAAATCCCACCTGTATCTGAATCAGAGATCACACCTCCATATCTGCTGAGGCAAGGAGCTTTGGAGCACACTTGTGCTATTTGTAAAAATCATCATTTCCCATATTTTTGCCAGACTTCATTGTACAGCACAAATAACACACCATCATGGGAAAAAGACAAAATGGATACTCTTTTCTTCCTTCTGGAAGCACAGGCACCCTTTTAGTTGTGCATTCAGCATGTGCACAGCCACTTCTACTGACAAACTCAATGATCCTATGTGCTCCACAGCTATTGGTTTTTTCTTTAGATCACTTACCAACAAAATAATGGCACATATTGGAAACATCTTAACTCCAACAAAATAAATTCTTATTCATATAAAAATAGACTGACAGAAAATACCTAAGTATTCTGATACATTAACTATGGCCAAAGTAAAATGTAGAGAACTGCCCACAGATCACCTTCTGCTGCCCACTTTTCTAATGGAAAAATTAGCTCAAATGTGGTAGACAACCATGGTTCAAACCCTAACGATGCCTGTTTTGTATCCTACAGCATCTTCTGTTTCCCCTATAAAACAAAGTCAGACCCAAAATCTCCGTAAGAACTGTCAGAAGCTGAATATGAAATACCACATGGGCAGTAAAGTATACAAATTAGAAAGCACCAAACCCAATACTCTTTGGGTGAAATTACAACCACTTCAAGGGTGGCTAGTAGGTTAGATGATCACAGCATTTCCTTCAGCTTTGAGTCTATGAATTTGTGCCTATTCCTGCCTATTTCTATGAACATACTAGGATCTTAAGTTACAAGTTTCACACGCTATTTTCCCCCATCTGTCCTACACAGGAGACACAGCAACCTAGGAGCGAAGGAGACTGCCACCAGCAGAATTCCTACATAATTTACTGCAGAAACTGCAAGCACTCATTCAAGTAAAAAAAAAAAAATTAAAAATGTTGCTGATAATTCACAGCCCTGCCCCTACCTCTCAGGGGCCATCTTCCACCCAACACTTTTTCTTTCNTTGACATCACACTATTGCTCCTACTGACTACTGCCAGCTTTCCTGGGCAATCATGCTTGTATAAATTCAAATCTCTCATGCAACTTTAAATGACTTCCAGGAAAAAAAATACTGCTATTGGCCATTTATTATATAATGATTCATGGTAATATTTTTTGAATGCTACATTGACTGTCTAGTCTGGGGAGATGGCAGGGAAGAAAAACCAAGAGAGTTAAAACTGAACTAAGTAGACTACTGTGCTAATGGGGGAGGGTGGGGGAGGAACAAGAAGGAGAAAGGGGGAACACAGAGGAAAGAGAGGCTTAAAAGAAGTCCCAAGAAATCCACCAAATTAAAAAGTTACATTTTATGTTCTGTGGCTTAAGAGATTACAGGGTTACAGGTTATAACAAAAATCAAAATCATCTGTAGAATCATCACTTTCTGTCACATGCAATATTTTCATGATTAGTGAACACAAAACATTTAAGAGACAAATTTAGAAATACAAATATATTTGAGAGGAACAGAGACCAAAGAATTTGACTGAAATACCCAGTAATACCATAAAAGTAGACAGAGCCTGTAAAAGCTAGCTCTGTAACTGATGCTCAAAATGTTTCAGTATCTGATATTACACTATTTATATATTTTCTTGCTGCCAATTTAAATCCCACCTGTATCTGAATCAGAGATCACACCTCCATATCTGCTGAGGCAAGGAGCTTTGGAGCACACTTGTGCTATTTGTAAAAATCATCATTTCCCATATTTTTGCCAGACTTCATTGTACAGCACAAATAACACACCATCATGGGAAAAAGACAAAATGGATACTCTTTTCTTCCTTCTGGAAGCACAGGCACCCTTTTAGTTGTGCATTCAGCATGTGCACAGCCACTTCTACTGACAAACTCAATGATCCTATGTGCTCCACAGCTATTGGTTTTTTCTTTAGATCACTTACCAACAAAATAATGGCACATATTGGAAACATCTTAACTCCAACAAAATAAATTCTTATTCATATAAAAATAGACTGACAGAAAATACCTAAGTATTCTGATACATTAACTATGGCCAAAGTAAAATGTAGAGAACTGCCCACAGATCACCTTCTGCTGCCCACTTTTCTAATGGAAAAATTAGCTCAAATGTGGTAGACAACCATGGTTCAAACCCTAACGATGCCTGTTTTGTATCCTACAGCATCTTCTGTTTCCCCTATAAAACAAAGTCAGACCCAAAATCTCCGTAAGAACTGTCAGAAGCTGAATATGAAATACCACATGGGCAGTAAAGTATACAAATTAGAAAGCACCAAACCCAATACTCTTTGGGTGAAATTACAACCACTTCAAGGGTGGCTAGTAGGTTAGATGATCACAGCATTTCCTTCAGCTTTGAGTCTATGAATTTGTGCCTATTCCTGCCTATTTCTATGAACATACTAGGATCTTAAGTTACAAGTTTCACACGCTATTTTCCCCCATCTGTCCTACACAGGAGACACAGCAACCTAGGAGCGAAGGAGACTGCCACCAGCAGAATTCCTACATAATTTACTGCAGAAACTGCAAGCACTCATTCAAGTAAAAAAAAAAAAATTAAAAATGTTGCTGATAATTCACAGCCCTGCCCCTACCTCTCAGGGGCCATCTTCCACCCAACACTTTTTCTTTCATCTTGAGATTATTATAGCCAAAACCAAAATCCTGATCTTTCTTTTGAAGTTCTACCTTCTGTTTTACCACCAGTCTCTGCTGCTTGTGGATTTCATTACCCACAGTCGAGTTCCTTCACTGGGAATTGGTTCTTACTCCTTTTTCTTTTTTCCCTACAGCAGCAGCTAAGAGCTACATATTTTAATGCTCAAAAACAGCACACGTGTACAAATGATACAATAGGAGATAGGTGATTAAATAATTCATTTTTTGAAGTTGGTATCTCTTATTTTAGCCTGCCACCTTTAGTGGGGCTAAGAATCATGTCTTTATATGTGTTGTGTCAGTTAACAGGAGAACAGTTTCAATAAGATGTTTGGCTACCATCATAATGCAACTATTTTACACAGGGTTAAGCCTGGAATTAGTGAGAACTGTAATAACTAATACTATTATTCTGAAATGTCATAGTAACTTTCCAGGTGCCACTTGTTATCAGATCCTGTTCAGTTGAACTTAATATCGTAAGCATCTCCCAGAGAAAGAACAGAGGTCACTGACTGATGCCTGTTTCATCAAGGGTGTTGAAAGCCTTTGGTACCTTCTGTTATTCAAGAAATGATCTCTTCTTCTTTTGCTATAGGAAGTCAATACACACTCTAATAAATGTAGGCAAACTAACAACGAAAAGTTGAGCAGGAAGCATAGGTAGCTCAATATAAGTCATCACTGACAAACAGAAAACATGCAGAAACCCAGGTTTAAAAGAAAATCATCTGCGCCTCATGGCATAACAACCTACATCTCTTCCTGCTAAGTTAGATCTTATTTTTTTGAGTATTGATTCCTGATATGATCAAGCAAACAGAAAAAAAAAAACCTCAGGCACAAGTGGAAATAGGTGAAACTCTTACAAGATGTTCAAAAATATACCTTCACATGTGACCACAAAGAGTTGGTTACCTTTAAACACAGGGAACATCTGTCTGTCTTCCACAAACAACACAAGGATGTAGATGTTACAGAAATACAGTTGCATTTCACCTGGCAGTTTGATGCAGCGTACTTGCACATGACAACACATTGATTTTACTTCTACCTCCATGCAGACATCTACGTAAAGAAATCCATTAGGCAGACAGTTCTCATCTCTATTGACTGACAGAGTGACAATCGAATACTTTTCACCTTCCAAACTGACTGACAGCTAGACACTTAAACAAGCCTTCAAGTTGCAATAATAGTATGAAACACTTTCAATTACCTGAATCAAACAAATCCATGATTCCACTAGTTGAATGTATTTTTCTGTCTGCTGCTATGCCTGGCTTGGTTTACACTGTTGTTTGGGCAATTCAGATCCCTAACAAGAATGCTGCAAACAAACAGCAGCCCAGGGTTTCTAAACAATGAATTATACCTCACGTAGTTTTGCTATACACATCTTTGTGACCAAAAAAAAAAAAAATAAATGCAGCCAGACTTTGGAATCACTTCATTTTTAGCCTAGAAACGAAGCACATCTCAAACTTAAAAAAAAAAAATCCCTGAGAAACAGCTACATCATTAGATAAGTGTCTTTCTAATACTAGTAAATGTTAAATGCCAGCCTGCCTTTAAAAGATGGACATTTGTTGGGGTTTTTTTAGTAAGGGAAATCATAACAAACAGTGTTTTAAGTTTGGGGCTAAATATATGAACGGTTTAGCCAGTTTTCTAATCCAAATTACAGGTATTTTTCTAAGTAATTCAAATGTTAATGAATTAAATTCTCTCCATTAAGATTGGAATTTACATAGGGCATATTAATGAACAACTCGATTTGACAGAGAAACAACAAATTCATTTTTTCAGATACGACAGCTCAAAAGCAATCAAAACCATATTTATTTGCATTTTACAATTTCTAGAATGAATAAGGCTGGAAGTATCTAATGTTCTGTACACATCAATATGTGTTGCTGCAAGACATTCAGCATGATCAGACTGAAATATCTAAATGAACATGCTTATGAGTTAAACATATACACTGCATAACAGGCAAACAAGTAGGATCAGGGTGCGCTCTAATGTACTGTAATTGGGTTGACAGAAATAAAAGGAAAAGTCAGAGTCCATCAAGAACTGTTCAGTAAAAAACACACAAAAAGCAAAAGATTGTCTTTACAATTGAACAGTTGCATCAAAAATGGTCAAAGCATTTTAAAAGACATAGTTTTAGGTTCTGAGAAAACAAGAACTGAAAATAAACCATGTTTCCATATATTTCCCTTATAAAAACTGGCTTTTAAGCCATGTTATGTCTAAGGAGGTTGAGTGCAGCTACTAACTTTTCCCCTCTCTCTCTATGCACTGCTTGTTTTGTTTTTGGAATCCAGGCAGGTAACAGACAATCTCTACAAAAACCCATTGTTGCTTTGCAAACACCATCACAGCACAAACATACACAACCATAACAACTGAAAATACGTACTTTTATTTTTGCAAACAATGTCCAGACCTTAAAATAAATTTAAAAAAAAAAAAGGCAAAAACAATGATCCCCAAACAAGCAAACAGAAGAACTACAACCAACTCCCCAAGTCCCACCCGCTGAATTCAGCAAAAAAGTTTATGCTAAACCCACAGAATCTGAAATCATATATGGCATTCTGTTGCTATTATGAAAATTATATTTTAAAAGATTTCGAAAATAATGTCACAACACCAGTTTTACATTATTAATAATTTAAAGGATATGCAAGAACTTGTTTTATCAGTTTGTCTCTTAGAAAGAAATTAAGTAATTAGCAAGAAAGCAATTACTTGAAAATTATAATACTCTTTTAAGGTTATTGTGCTTAGCGTTCCTTCTTTTTTTTTTTTAATCAGTCAATACTATTTGAAGGCATCAATATAGAATTTACTGTGCACACAACATAAAATGACTCTTTCAGAAGAGACTTGCTGTTTCACACTATACAGCAAATTGATTTTCTGAAAAGGAATGCAGCCTGTACTTAACCTAACAGTGTAACCTTGTTGTACTACATGAAAGGGATCATGCATATTGATTTCTTTATTACAATTCCTCTTGTGATCAGTAAACATTTGTAAACCCTTTTTCTTCGAAAAAAAATCTACTTCAAAACGAGCAAATAAAAACAGGCTTCAATTTTCAATTCTGGACCTGTCCTTCTCTCCACAGGGAGACAGACGCCAGCATATTCTTGTTTTCTTTGCCTGTATTTTAGGGGTACATTTTTTTCCAAGTTGCACAAAGCAAGCAAACCGGAACTGATGCCACTGACAAACGCCTGGTTTTGTTAAACTTAGAAAGTTTTTCTTAAAAAAAAAAAAAAAAGGTTATATTCTTGATGTACATATTCAGTATCCTTTAAAAACAATGGCTTGCATAGAAAAAGAGCAAACAGAGAAAACAGAGGCACTAACAGAGGGGGAAAAGTGAAAGACTCCGTATAGTATCTATCCTGATAAGACTAAACTACAACAGTAACAGAACACAAATTTACTACTGCTTTCTTTTGAATAAAATTAAACTTCAGAGTCTGTTAAGATGTAGTTTCTGGAATCAATGCAAGCAATTAAAAAATTTCAACCAGAATGTTTTGTGAGGCGTAATTACTATAAGGTCACTAGATATTATTTGGAGTCAGTTTAGTTTATCACATTACGACATGACAGGACATGAGGCAAAAATTATAAATTCCTTCCCTAAATCTGTCCTTTTCTGATTTAGATGGATGAAGAATAATTAACTCTTAATTATTCAGATGACTTCAAGGCAGTTTCAGGATTCAGTAAAGAATGCAGTCATTTTAACCAAGGAAAGCAGTCTCCTATCATTTATCAAATCTTGCAACTTGACCAATGATGAATAAAAAATCTATGTTTACCCATAGCCCTAACTGCTACCTTAGAGGTTGTTAAGCAACAAAATTTCCTTTAAATTCTACCATATGCAAATTATCAGATGCAATTTGCATTTTAAAGTATTTAACTCTACATATTTATTGGATTTTGAGGCCATGCTGATCATTGATTTATGTGCTTCTGGCAATCATATTTCCATATTTGTATGATTTTGATGACAGTAATAATTCAAATATGCAGAAAGTTGTTCTTTGAACAATATCTTTAATTACGTCCTCAAAGCATCATTGTTTTGCCTGGTGTCCTGACAAAAATGGTTTGAAATGAGAAATGGCATTATGATCCAAAATGCACAGAAGTACATTTGTCCTTTGCTGTCGAGTACCAAATGCACAGAAATGACTTTTCATGTTAACCAATCCTCAGCCTTAACCAGTCTGCAAAGCCCAGCAACCTTGCACGTAAATACTTTATTAATTCTGACACACTTTCACGACAAATTCAATCACAGTTCATAAGATTTCTGTTCAAAATGCAAAACCTGCCCCATTTACTTTGCCGCTAACTCAGAAAGTTTTTCTGCCACATTTTTTTATTAGAGTTGTCACAAATTATGTGCACTCTTATGAAAGCTATCAAGAATTGTAATCATTAAAAGATCCACAAATATTTTGCCCATTTACTTCTCAAACACAACCATCAACCATGTCTTCTGTCACCACTATCAGAACAGTTTGTTTTAATACAAGTTTGGTCACTGGAACACATGTATAAACTTTTTAGAATAATTGTTCACTCATGTACAAATATACAAGAGTAATGCATTAGCCTACACGATGAACTTGTGTTTTAGTTAAGCATTTCTATTTATACTAATGTTCATTTAAATATTGTGCAAAAGTCAAATATTATCAGAATAATATAACATTTTATTTTAGTGCAGCATAGACTTACTAGTTTGCTGTTTCCATAAGTAGTGTGCTACGTAATACTCGTGCTGCCTTGCTCAGGGACAATCTAATATTTAAAATAAAATAAACAACCGACCCTTTTTCAAGTTATATATAATTTAAGAAGACTCTGTTTCTTTTAAAAAATGCATAAGTAGTTCCATAAATAGAGCAGAAATTAACCTAAATTTATCAACATTTTTCCATCTGTAAAACACACAATATTAAATTCTTATGAAATCATTAGGCATACAGTTTGCTTACTCAGAATCAAAACATACTGCAGCATAAATGGGTGGTTTGCTCTCTGAATTTTTTTTAAAATATGATTTACAGAAAGAACCTCCTTTGTATATTCCATCCTGCCAGACAGGCAAAAGCAATAATAAAGGTATGTTAGCAACTGTGACAATCGTTGAAAAGTAAAAGCAAAGCCAAAGTGGAAACCCTCTACTCTCCACAACTGTGGCATTTTTTTTGGCCTGAAATATCTCAAAACAATAGTTTTTCTTCAGAAAGAGTTGAATATTTTATTTATGGATGTTGAACACAAATTTAGTGCACACTGTAACAGTATAAAGCTCTGCTTTATTTTTTATGAGAGCACCCCAGGCAAGCAAACATATAATGTAGACCTGATGTCAGCCACCCTAGTATTCTCGTTACGATTTTTTTTTTAATTCCCCAGGTGGAAGGAAAGAATTCACAAGCTTGTTATCTACTACTTCTGTCATTTAAATATAAGCTCCTCAGCTCTGTAAATAAAAGGAAACGGGTGTAATTTTGTTTGTGTCATCCTTTAAAGAGACATTTGTCATTTTGTTAAATACCATGGAACTGCCACCTTACCGAATCAACTCACTGAACTACCAAAATGCATTTTTAAGGCAGTCGCACTTTTACGTGATTCTCGAGCCACTGTAATGTAAATATCTCATCTCCTTCCAAGCAAGCACAATGTTGGTGAAATGCATGACATTTGCTGACCAACCTTGACGAAAATAATTAGATAAAGACAAGCTGCTGTTTTTCAGCCCCTATCAGATTAAAAATGTTCACCTGTTTAGCAGACAGGTATGCGGTGCTTACTGTACAAATTGCACAAATAAGTTGACTATTAACTAAACGTGTTAGCAGTATTACGAGTAAACACAAAATCTGAGCTAAAATAATTCATGTCTGCTTATAGAAGGGGTCCACGCCTTATCTTTAAATCCTTCTAAAGATCATAGAGACAAACGCCTTTGTAATGTTTGAGCCTATTTACAACATACAAGTGCTGCAGCTGGGGGTGAAGTTAAACCAGCTTTTTCACAGGGAAAGAGGGAAAATTAACTGGAGCCTCTCCCTCCGACACTCCCTAGCGGCTGAGCGCGGAGGGGCACCGGCCCCGGCCCCGCGGCCGCGCAGGGTTTGGGAGGCGAGAGGCAGCGCCGGGAACAGCAGGCGCCAGCCCGGCATCCATCCCGGCGTGTGGCAGCCCCGTGCCCCTGCGCCACGGCACTCCGAAGGCAGCAAGGACAGCATTTCCGAGCCCTGATGCTCCGTGTCTCGGCGTTCTCCCATTTAAGCAAAACTTTTCACATCTGTGCACACGTGTGTGTGTGTGTGCGTGCATGTCTGTGTGAGTAAATCAGCTAAAGGTTAAGGAAAAGACACACAACAATTCAGAGGAAATAAAATTCCAGAAAGGAGGGGGGAAAAGAATAATGTCCACTTCACTGTGACTAGCGAATCGTTTGTGGAAATGCTTAAACTAGGAAGCATATTACACAAAAACAACGAGGAATACACTCAATAAATCTCTACATTCTTCCTAAATAATTAGGTAAACAAATTCTGAAGGGGTTTCCAAGAAATTCAGGTGTATGATTAGACACAGGTTTGCATTTGACCAGAAATACATTCTAGCAAACACTGTTCAGTATCTCACATTCTTAGAAACACAATTGATACCTTTGTAATTTTTCTCTGGTTTTCCTCCCCCCCCCCCACTTTCTTTCCTTCCTAGAGCCCATTAAAGTGCTTCAGGGACTTATTACTGTGCATCCCTTGTCCTGACCATAACTGCCCTCCAGGTACAATCCTTCTCGTGACTGAGATGTCCTAAACACAGCCAGGTGCTCTCTAGGGCAGTCAGTGTGTTTCTACAGTGTGAGGATCGTTGCTGGACATGTCCCACAAACACCAGAAGGGACAGAACTAACATTGTTTACCTTATTAAAATCTGTGTTTCTTGATGAACTTCTTGTATATGCTCTCAAGAAGGGGTCAAATACATTTTCCTCTCAGAGGACGAACTCATTTAATGAATCATGTGGCTACAATAAAAATCTAAACATAGAAGAAAGCTGAGATTTAACACACATAATCCAAAATACTCAATTTTAGAACTTAAGAATAACACAGCATCCATTTATTTTCTAGAATATTTAACCCAGCATTAAACTGTAAAACTATTTTGTAAATACATTAAATTTTGGCCCTTAAGATTACAACATTGTAACTAAATGGGTAAATGAAAAATATTTTAGTTACAGCTAAGGCCTCTCAATATATTTCAAGGATAATGAATGAATCCCTATATCGATACCATAAAATATAAAGAATTTATAAATAATTAAGACATTTATCTTCATGGGAGAGAATAAAGTTATTGTATGTAGTTTAGATATGAAAATGAAATTCCTGTATAAAACTGCTACCATTTTTATCATTTGTAGAGCTCAGTAGCTCTGCTTATTAATAATAGATTAAGCAGTTGTAGCCAGCTATATAAATTGGCAGTTGATTGCAAAGGGACCTAAAACTGCAATAGCACAGCATAAGAGTTAATGCAAAAAATGGCCCTTTCATCTGTAAAATAACAAAAACCTGCACCTTAAATTGCTGTGCTCAGCTTGTAGCTGTTTTAAGGCAAAAATGAAAGGATTAGGATAAAATTAAAGGGATATGGTAGTAGCATTTACCAGCAAATATGATTACAAATAAGCCAGTTCCAACACTTCCTTCTCATTGAAAATTAAAGCAAAATATTCACTAGTTTACATGACAAATTCAGAATCCCTCGATCTGAGAAAGTCAAAAGGCATACCTAATATTTCAATGTTGTACTGTGAACTACTTCATACAGTACAAATGAGAAATGTACCTTTGAAAGAACCCCACTCTTCGAACTGCTAATGAGTACCTTTTCAGAAGCAAGCTGCTTTTCCAGGGGCTTAAAAGAAATTCCTTTGTATCAAGTTAGTTGTATGCAAATTAGGTTTTAAAAAAAGAAAGACCTGGATGGGAATTGAGAGCAATGAAACACTGCAACGTACAACACAGACGAAACGCAAAGGTAAACATACTTTTGTATGTGTTAGTCACTGCTTCATCTTAGGACTGAAAAGTCTTACTAGAAAACATCTGCTTCTATAAAAGCTAAAGTCAACTTGGCAAAAGCGAGCGCTAAATGGCCAGTTTCCATTTAAAATGCCTAAACCCAGGAAGAAAATTAAAAGAAGGTTGAGACTCTGGAATTATCCACTTCTATAAAAGTAACATACAGCTTTTCAGCAATTGAGATTCCTCAGTGTTTGGATAGCACAAGCATTCTTCCAATCAGACACAATTAGAAATACCAGAAAACTGCAAGAGATATGAGAGTCACTTATAAAACCTCAACCAACAGGAAAAAAAGCATAATATTTCCCTGCAGTTTGAAAAAGGTGTACATAGAAAAACAGTGAATAGTGTATGACTAAGCATATGAAATAAGAAAAATGTACAGGTCAACTCATTTATAGTAATTCAACCTTCATCTTCTGATTTACTTACTGTAAAAAATCTATTATAGCCACAATTTTGTAGTGAACTGTAGCCATCTACTGGAATGAATAGATAAAGCAAATGTTTAAGACAATGTTCTTCCCCAGGAATCCAGTTTGCTCTTACTTCCCTAGTACATGCCACAAAAATGCATGGTGTTAGATGCTATTAATACTGAAGAAGGAATACCTCTCCAAGCCAGTGCAGGCTAAACAATGTCAAAAATACACTCACTCATTTGTCAAGCCTATTTAGAAAAAAATGCAATATTTCTTACAATAGCAATGCATAGATTGTTTGCTATAAATGGTGAAATTTTATCTTACAATCACCGAGTTTACATTTCAAAAGCATTTAATAGCAAATATTTTGGGTGAAAAAAAGTACTACTTATTGAATATTAATTTTAAAGCAAATTAAATATATTTAGCACATTATTATTATAGGACAGTGTGTTTCATTAATCACCATCAACATGTAACATAGTACTAATAGCTTAGCTTTATTTTAAAAGCAAAAAAAAAAAAAAAAGAGAAAAAGATCAACCCGTGCTGAAGTCCGCTGCTGTTCTGAATCATGAGAGCTTATCCCAATACTTATGGCAATATTCTGAGCAAAGGAACTGTGGCTACATCGAACTCTCATGAGATAAGGATTAATATTCCTAGAGGAATTAATTTAACCTGTGTTCCGCGTTTAAGTACATCTTCTAAGACATCTCAAATCCTATCAGGAAAGGAATGCATGTTGAAGGGATAGGAGGGACCTGTAGTAAAATCCAAACCCATTACGGAGGGAAAACAACCTGCAGGAAAAGATGATAGCTTTTGTTAGAGGTAACTCTTGGAAGACTGAGCAAGGTCTCCTCTTGAGCTCAGAGGAAGAGACTGAGTGGGAAAATATGTCCACTTCTTCCAGAAGTAGTTTCATCAGCAAGCATGGTGATGGGTCCTTGTATCTCCAAGACCCATCACCACAGCTGCAATACCATCACTGCTCACAGTATGTTCTCATCACTATTAGAGTGTGTTCACTATGAGGAGTGCAGGGGCCAAGGATGGTAATTCAGTGCCAAGCTGAAGGTATTCAGATATGTCATCAGATGTAAAGATGCTGATAAAATTGCTGAGTGCAGAAAGGGGAACCCAGCCACAACAAGACTCTGCTGTCCCACTCTTAATGCAGTTTTTGGCCAATTTAGTTGTCATTATGAGGGGACTCAAAGGCTACACCATCAGGACACGTCGCCCTCTGTCCTCTAGGCATTTTGGCCCAATAAAAGCAACATCAGTCTCTTCCAGGCAATTCAAGGGTCCTACAGCACCAAGTCCATGTTATGCATAAATACAGCAGAACTACATTTTTTGTTGCATTTGGGCCCTAAAACAGACTTGACAGATTTCTTAAGCTTTAATGCCTGCCTTGAGTAAAACTAGCCCATCAAAATAAGGTACAATTTTTAATCAGTATAGAAGAAGGGTAATCCAAGAAGACTGGAAGCATAATGGCCTATATTTTTAACCTTATAAGGTGCTTCTGGAACTGTTTCCTGAAGAAGGGGTCAAATACAGTTGGGAAGAGAAGTGGGGGATACTGGCAGCATTCAAAGAACAACACAGAACGTCTCACACACATAACCACATCTACAGAGTATGCCCTACAAAATGGGAGAGTGACTAGAAAATCTTTATCCATGATTAACCCCTATATAACTCAGCCTCTATGGCTCAGAGGAGGCCAGCACAGTATAACGCAAAAATTATTACACAGAACAAGTCAGCAGATCTCTGCAGTCAAAAGGATGGTAAGATATCCAGGTGCAAAAATCAACTGTTCTTCTCAACAAAATCCATTATTTAAGCTTTGTAACCTGAGAAGATCAGTAACATTCAATCATTTAAAAAACAAACAAACAAACAAAAGAAAAAAACAACAAAAATACAAAAACTGAGCCCTGCACACCTCACTATTAGGGAAGTGCACTCAGTTACTGTTCAGTACAACCCTTCTTACAGCTCTCCCAAAATAACTGGTACATCAAGATCTGAAGGTTTGAGTAATTATAGTAAAATAAAACACATTGATTGCTGGATTCAACCCTATGTTGATAAAACTATTCTGAATATGTTGGTGATAGGAATTCAGAATTTCTTGTAATATATGCTACTATTCAATGAATCATTTAAAAAAAAAAAAAGGCAACAACAACAAAAACCTAAAAAAAACCCTGTCAAAAGCACAAAACAAAATGCCCAAATCAGGTCAATCCAAGGCATAAGTTAAAAATACAGCAATGATAAATAACTGCAGCTCTACAGAGACATGAACTCCCTATAGCATTTTGGATACTATACTACTAGGTAGAACAGCTTTTTCTTTTATTTTTTCCCCTCCTTCTCCCAAATCACTATCAGCAGTTTTTATAAAAGACATCTCGGTGAGATAACTGGTTATGGAATCAATAAATGATATGACAGTTCATCCAGTCTGTATAGCACTATGTGGAAAGCAGTGCCCTTCCTGTTAAGGTTCAATATTAAAAGATATGCCTGAAATACAAAAGGCTGCTGAACAAACAACACTGAATGTCAAACAATTGACCATTTCTCACAAATTTTCAAAACCTGCTGAAGAAAATAACTGTGTAGAGCCAGCAACAACATTTAGAATTGCCTTTACCTTTTACCAACCATCATAAATTTGGAGAGTGAAAGCTTGGTGGTACCCAAGTCAATTGCACCATGCCCTTTGATGAAACCAAAATACTGCCAAAGGATTCTGCAGTTTTACTGGCATTTTAAAAACATCACGTAGTTCTACATAATTTTAAAAGACAAGTTTGTGCCGTGCTACAACCACTTAAACATAATCAACTGTCATTTGTATATGCAATACAGGAATCCATAAAACCTGGTTTAATTCATTAAATTACAGTGAATTAACATGTGGCAATTACTGCAGTCACGGCACCCACACATCATCGAAAAAAGAGGAGGATGGACAGATAGCTATAGGAGCACAAGTCTTACAGAAGCTACGCAGCCATTCCCTGTGTAGGGCTTTTAATGGCCTATTTCACAGAACAGTCTCTTGGAAATAAACTCAACCTGTCACTACGAGGCAAACCAACATGCTGATTATACTAAAATTATGAATCTCTTTCTGAACCGCAATGCTATTCAAATCCCTTCCT
>WAAE01026218.1:25000-31838 GCA_013400495.1 Nicator chloris
AGTCCTTCTACTGCCGGTACAGAAGTCTTCCACCAGCCAACTCCATGGCAGACTTCCAGGCCAGGACAGTCTCACACAACATATCCTGAGATCTGTACCAGTTGTTTAAAGGTGTTGGGAGGTTTTCTGAAGAAAGTAAATTGTTTCCACTTCAAGTAGTTTTCTTAAATAGTAAAAAGAGAGACTATGTACTGAAGGTCAGGTTTGCAAATCTAACAAAATGATAAGACAGCTGAACAAAAAATGGCAAGGTAACATAACACGTATGTTACTTAACTTCATATATTTTTCTAGCATTTTCTTGTTAATTATTTTTTAAAGCATATGCAAGTTTCCAAAGCTGTCATGTAGGTTCACTTCTTTTTTTCTTTACTAAAGTAAATGTGGACACAAGTATATGATGGGACCAAATGGCAAAATGCAGACAGAGAAACTAAGAATAGCTGGATCTGGAACAGTCACTGCACATGCAATTATCTCTGATCTAAACAGCTGCACCAAACATATATTTTTTGTTTGGACACATCTGTAGATATGATGTGTATAATTAATTGCTCGTTCAACAATGCAATTTCATGATGCATTTGATTATTTAGATATAGAAGTTTTAATTCTCGGAGCTGACTAAAGATAGTGATTTTAATTTATTCCTGCTGCCTACAATTACCCACAACCATGTATTTTTAAATATTTCCAGACTATAAAAATTACTAATTTTTGCCACTTGTGTTTATCTGCATTTAGACTTTGATTTGGATAAATTAAGCTCTCAAGTGTTCCTTGCTTTATGAAACTCTGCATGTTGTACACTTCAACACAAATAAATGACTTCTACCATTAGAGGTTTAAATAATGTAATGTATTTCATGCTCAGCCTGAAGCTGGATTCCAATGAAGTTGCTAATGCACGTAATGATTAAGTGTAACTCAAATACTAACTGTGTTGTTGAAAACATGACAGGCAATAATTTGGTCTATTATATTCTGCCATTTAATTCCCTAGTACAGACATTCTCTGACACGTTATGAAGCAATGATTTACAATTATTCAAGCTGCAAAGGTCAGAAAGTGACATTATAATCATCTACACAGAGATCCCTTCTAATGCACAAAAACTAGGTAATACCACACAAAAATAGTTTTACTAGAGTAGCAACTTTCTATTTAAGATTTCCCAAACTACACGAGTATAAATAATTAATTTACATTACAGTACATTAAGGCATCCTTGAAAATATGTTTTTCCTGCTCCTACCAATAAATTTATGAATAAGTCTTTTTTGCTTGCTAAAGGCAATCTTCAGGGCAGCCTTTCACTAAAAGTAGCCTGTATTAATAGTAACC
The DNA here is from genome assembly GCA_013400495.1 of Nicator chloris. Lineage (NCBI taxonomy): Eukaryota > Metazoa > Chordata > Aves > Passeriformes > Pycnonotidae > Nicator > Nicator chloris. The sequence continues at coordinate 26,346 of WAAE01026218.1, forward strand.
AGTTAAAAAATCTGAAAACCTAGAAGATTTTTCAGAAACAGTAAACAGGCGTACAGCCAAATTTTTTTTTGATGCAGCTGGTCAAAGCACATCCTTATCTATCAAGAACAAAGATCGACTAGTCACTGTGCTCAATATAGGTGAGTAGTTTTGTTTAGATATTCTGCAAGCAACCAGTGTCATTAAAATACTGAACTTTATAGAGATCTCTGAATTACTCTTACATTAACGACAGCAGCAGAAGTGAGGTTATTTCCATGCTTGGGACACTATAACTGTCCCCAAAGCTTATGTATTTGAGGCTTTAAGAAATAATCAAATTTAGCAAAACACTTATTTATCAGAACATCCCATGATATCTCCAGAATTAATTGAGAAAAGAATTTCCAAAGCAAATAGAGAACTAAGGAGCAGAGAGTAAATAAAGATTAATACCTCCAACCACCAAAAGACCAAAACAAAGCAAAAAAAACAAAACAAAACAACAGAAAACCAAAACACCACATCGAAAAACTATAAGACATAGCTACTCCAGCAAAACACAGAAAAAAATATAATCTTTTTGACCCCCTTTTCAAATTATTTTGTTTCTAGAAAGGCTTACTTTTGTTTTCAAAACCCTTGACTACTATGTATTAAATACTGTATGTGTAATAAACACAATAAAGACATTGCTACAAATGCTCTTTCAATCTCTAGAAGGTAGAAAAAATGTTTATGTGCACATTTTAAATACTGAAAATTTTCCTAACAATCCAAACCTACCTTATAACCATCTTCTTCAATCGATTTTTAAGTGGTCATAAAGGAGAGAAAAAAAATTAGAAGGAAGCAGCCACTCTTACTGGAAAAATGTAACTGCATACCCCAAAATTCTGTTTCTAAAAGCAAAGGAAAAAAAAAGGCAGAGGAATAATCGACATATATTTAAATCAAACATTGCCTATAAATTCTGTTCAGAATCTCAATTGCAGAACAATGCATTTTTCATATCCTAACTAAGGGATAATATTTGAAAAGTGCAAGATAAGCCTTTTCACAGCATTTCACCAGCCAAATTAAACAAATATTTTAAACACTGGGCAGCCAAGATTTGCTCACCTAACCTAAGGTATCAGCCAATTTCAGAGTCAGACTTCCAAAATCAAAATTCAAATATACCCACAGAAAATAGACATTACCCCTGAAATAATGGGATATATTTTACAGCCATGGGTATGGAAAAGAAAACAATTAGCACACATCTGCGATAAGGCAATGAGTAGCAGACGGTTTATTCCAAATGTTAAAACATTACTGGTGTCCAATTTCTGTGTCATGTAGTTTCTGCTGTGCAGCTGAAGAAAAACAAACCCTGAACTTCAATTAAAAAAAAATAAAACAACACAGCAAAATTACTGCCTTTTTCAACAACTAGCTGAATTATATATTGTGTACTTTGCAGCATGTAAATATGAGGATCACTTGGAAAATTGAGACACAGCAAACCCTTTCTACAATACCATCAAAAATATGTGTTTTGCCTTTTTTCTTTTTTTGCCTTTATTTTTAAGACCAAAACTTCAAAAAAATTTGTCTTTAAAAAACATGATTTTTTGAGACCACACCATGATGTTGCACTGACATTTCACCTTTAAAAAGTGCCCAAGCAGATTCAAAAGCTTTTGAAACACAATTTATCCTCACAACTAGCAGAGGGCTTATTACAGAGAATCTAAAAGTCAGAGGATAGAATATTAACTACTGTAGAAAAGAAAACATAGTGCAGGACCTTCTGTTTGTGACAAAATTACAGAGTTAATGTTCCTGAAAGATCACTTCACCTTTTAAAGCATGATTTTTAAAAAGGTAAAATTTATAGCAATTAAAGCTAATGAAGAAATGCAGCATGAGCTGCTTATGTTCAGGAACTAATAGGTCCACTGAGCATTTCTAAGATTATTTAGCCATCAATGATAATGAATTGACATTGTCAGTGGTGTTAATGTACCAGTGCTCGACAGTGCCACTAATCCGATAGCCAATCCTAGCAATTTTATCTTTTTTATGTTGGTACTTTACTTTTTTAACCAACACACTACCCAGTCCTTCCAATTAAAAGAGGGCAAATACAGCACAGGCTATTAACGTTTTTTTTCTCCTTTCCCACATATAAGATGGCATATTTATTGTATGAACTATGGTTCAAACTGTTCTGGTCATTCCTCCTTCAAATTCTGATCAATTCTTCAGGATTGTTAGCTACAGTGCAAAAATGTCTTTTAAATAAATAAATATATCAGTGTTAGTATATGATTGTTAAAAAACATTTTTGGTGCATATTAAGTGAAATGTGATGATTATTTAAACAGGGATATAAGTCAGATTTTTGTAAGCATGGGATATTGTGGTGTGTGTCTCTTCACCAGTTGTTTTGCCACATCTAAATATCACAGCTCCATGTTGTTGATGAAAATTAACAATACACAAATAGGGAAAATAAGTACCTGCCTGGCTACCGGGTATGATATGTCAGCAACATTGAGGAAGCAATCAGCTTAGGAAAGTGACTACCATTTCAATCCAAAGTTTAAATCATTCATACGTTTCACTCTCTCTCTTGCATAACTATTGTGAATCCCAGCCAAGAGTTGTGCAATTTCTGAGACAGGTTCTGTCAGACATGTCAATCCTGAAGTGATAGAATGAGTTTTTGAAAAAAATGAGGTACCATGCCAAATCATAATAATTTTAATTCTCTTCCTTTTTGTAAAAGATACTGTATTAGCTGGTTTGATTTTTTTTTTACTTTTCTTTTCACAAGGAAATAGTTAAATAATATGATAATTTTTCAGTTTAAGTTAAAAGGGATTTGAACAAACAGCCAATGTCAAGTTTGCGGACATTTGTTTCTAAGGAAGAGTGTTTAGCCTTTGCTAAACACTTCTATGGATCTGTAGTTTTTAATTATCGTCCGTGTCAAATTCTTGGCAACTGACAAAGTAGAGACAGCAAATAAGATTTTTAAAACGATATGAAGTACCCTACCACATTCATACTAACTATGTTTTAAAATAAGGAGTAGCACAAGTTATTCTACAACAGATATACAGCAGAATTAAGAACTGGGCTCATACATTTTTTTCATTTCAAGAAATCAGCAATTAATTTGAAGTGAGTAAACCCAAAGTATCTCATAATGCCGCATGCAAAATTATTTGAAAAAGAGAGATGAAGCAGTGAAAATCACTCAGCTGCATCTTCAGCTGAAGATTCACTTGTCTTCTAAAATGTGTAACTCACTTTGTCCTGCAGTGGATTGGTACACCAAGGCTAAAAAACCTCCTCCTGCTGAATATTATCCCCAACATCACACCACATACCATGCATGTGTGCACTGCACCATCTAATTGAACCTGTGCTCTTCTACACATTAGCCATAAGACTGCTATAGCAGGTTACATAGGTTTGCGTAAAATGTTTTTATGTGATGCATATATTAGTTAATTTCTTCTGCATAATAACATTAAAATATATTTTTAATCAGAACTACGGTATTAAAATCCAACTTTGAATGTCCTATGATGTACCATATATGCCATGGCATTTTAAAACCTTTTAAACATTTCTGCTAAATTAATTAGTTTTGCATTAAAGAGTCTCAATGCCTCCTATTAAATGCAACACATTTGAAGGACAATTAAACATTATGAACGATCCTTCTAAGGAAATAACGATTGTTAAAAGAAAAACAAGATTTTTTGGGTAAGAAACAGGAACACAAGCACACATAGAAGACTTCAATTTACTTGAGAAGTCTTATGCCTGCAATATTTAAGATCCATTTGTTTGAAAAAAATCTGTCTTCTGTTTTGTTTTCATAAAGAATGAAAACCTTAATGGAGTCCAGAAATCTGTTAATGGTACTAAAATTATAACAGTATAGCAAGAGAAAAAACCCCACACAGTAAAGTCTATATTATATATTTTTTATGTCTTTAAATGGAATTTACAGTTCTCCCTGGCAATGTGAATGAACATCCTATAATTTAGTCAATTTACAGATTACAGGTTCAAATTGACCTTGTAGCCCATAAAATTGCTCATCTTCAGTGCAGGATTAGAAGTGGGAAAAGAATGTCATAACTGTATTTAAGGAATTTACCATAACAATGGAAAGGAGGATATGCATGCATAATTTTAGCCACTCTTGCTCACATCACAGTTTTCAATTCTGAAACAATGCACATTCTGTGCTCTTCTCCTGGTTAACCACAGTGGAGACTGTTTCAATTTACTCACCCACAGACATGACACTTGTATTCCCTCATCCCAAGGTGCCTCTTGACATGGTTTCTGGCATCTCCAAGCTGAGCTGTTGCAAAGTGGCATATCTTGCACTTGAATGGCTTTGATCCTAAGTAAAATTTAGCATAAGATATGAGTTGAATTAAAATAAAATATCACCCACGGTTAAAGAAATAAAAATTCCTGAGGAAAAATAACCTTTTAAAAATCCCACATTAACCTGTTTGAGATTTTTGCCTAATTAAAAAAAAAAAAAGTGTCTGGTACATAAAGTCATAACTCCCAGAACACAGACAGTATATTCTATGTATTATGTTCTATACATTACTCATTAAAGTTTCCTCAAGTTCAAGATCACAGAAAATACTCTCAACTTTTAATCTGTTTTTTTTCTTATGATTAAGAATGCACAAAATATATTAAAATGAGAAAAAATATAATAGGCAGATAATGTTTCAATAAGATGGTAAAAGTTGTTCTACGCCTTTCCCAAAATGCCGAAACTCAGGTAATGGTCTTAAAGTGGCTTGGTATTGGTTTAAACTGCAAAATGTACTTTCGTTTTAGGCAAATATTTTTTAAAGTAAAATAATATTACAAATCTTCCAACTTTGAATAGATTTCACATTAGCATTGGTATTTCAGATTTGTTCTGTCACACAGAGCAAATGATTCATCACCTAGCTATTGTAATGGCATGCAATGTATGAATATACAGTGGATAAAATATTATGCCTTTATGACTGTTTTATGGCCAAGAATTTATGATTATTCTGCAAACCAGAAGTATTGACATTTTGGCTATTATTTATTTCAAGAACAAACTTTAATATTAAATGTCTGCTGCAGCCCAAAGAACTCTGAAATTATTTCTCCAAGGAAAAAGTATCAACCTATTTCTTGTACCTCATCAGTTCAGCAAAAACTCAAATTATTTGTCTATCTTAATTAACAGTGATCATCTCTCAAGATGGAAAAACTGTCTTTTTTACTGACATAGTTAAAATGGGCACATGTCAGTCCCCAGGTTATTATACAGCAACATCATTCCAGAAGCACTTTCCAATTTTCTGACCACTAAATCCTTAAATCAATAAATCAAAATCATAGAATTACAGTTAAAAGTAAGTACAATATGGTCAAAGAGTCTCCATATTATGTTTAGTATATGTTTTCTGAAGTATTTCTTCCAATATAGTTAAGGAT
>WAAE01026224.1:0-10958 GCA_013400495.1 Nicator chloris
AAAAAAATGAAGAAAAAAAAGAACTATTCCTTAGTTTGAAAATATAAACATCCCTTCAGTATTTTCAGCCTTAAATACAGTGTTCAGATGTTACTGATTGAGTTCAGTTGTTAGCTTTTAATCTTTTTATAACTTAGCCTGACACCATGACATTTAAAATATGGGGAAGTTTGGAAATAAATAATACAGAGTGATGTAGGATTTTAGAACAGTACTAAAATGCATTCTGATGCACTGAAGGGCATCTGTAAGTTACACATTGTTCATACATTTCTGGGTTTCTGATTGGAATCCAGGAGCCATGTGTTTTACAAGCTTTGTAGGTAGGGTGGAAGACAATACCTTCAGAGAACATTGGTAATTGGATTTCAATTATGCAAGAAGCAGTCTTGAAGTCTTTACAAATTCAGTAGTCCACCCAAACAGGCAGCATGCAGGGTCAGTACTTGAGCCTGCCAGTAGGAGGAATAATCCTGGATATTTGCACCAGCATCTTACTGGGAAATCATTCACTGTGATTCTTCTGCTTCTGGAGGCTGGGAGGAAGGAATATTTGCATTTGTATTTCAGCTCTAGCTTGCTCTGTGACACTGGTTTTCTCATTTTGAAAGAAATCACAATGTAGTAGTAATGATCCACTCTTCATATACTTCCTTCTTTTTCTCCTTTGCTTCTTCAGTTATAGAATATAAAACCTGATTTGGTCACAGTACTTATGCATGTGATTTCAAGGGCATGCTACCCATATTATTTAGAAAATGTTTGTAATGACTGCAACAAAAAATAATACAACTGCTTCGTGATGGTAAGGGTGATGTGGGGCAGATTGTCTGACACTGATGTGTTAAGTCTTTTTTCTCTTGAATATCTTCAGGATATGATTTTCCTCTGCCCAACAAACTCCACTTATGTGTCCTGTGTTTGTGCCTTCGAAACGATGTGGTCCTGGTTTTGTTGGGGAAAGAATAGCTGTAATACTTAAATCAGTTTGCCAATGTTGTCTCCTTGCTAGAAGAAAACCTGTGAGAAGTGTTAGTCCTTGTCCCACAGCCTCTCCTTGGCGAGCAGGAGGCCTGGCTACAGTCAGGGGAAGGTTCTGGTGCTCAAGGGTCTCTCTTGAGTATTTGGTATGATAACAAACAATTCTCTGTTGCAGTGAACGGGTGAGTAAAAGCACAACACCTCTATAGTTTAAATTTCTTAACAGCGTTTTTAAAAAGGAAGGAAAGTTTTGAAACACATATTCTGTCTGGTTTTTATTTTGGGGAGCTGTTATGAAAAAAGTAGCATAGATGATTGTGGGAGTCAAAGCACATCATTAGCTCAAAGACTTGTGTTAAGCTCATTCTTCACATTGATTTTTGAATGTGAATAATAAGGCATACATTGAAATACATTCAAAGGTATATATTTTTACAATAAAAATGCTTAATGCTGTCCCGCAAAGCTAAAACAACTGCATCTGGTTTAGACTTAGTTTCCGTCAAACCTTTTAGAGTGAATGCCAGTTCACATCTAGGTACTCTTTTCTAATGGAAGTTTGGAGACTTCTTTAAAGACCAGGGAAATAAATTGGGACTCATCTGTTCATTGACAAATGTATGCTCCAATGAATCATGTCATCTGACTTAAGTCCTTTTTTCTGCCTTACTAAAAACAAACTCATGCTATTTGTACTTAAGGCTCATACACACTGCACCCTGAATACTAAGTTGGAACGTATTTACAAATGTGAAAGAACCTGAGGTCCTTTCATGCATCAGGTTGTCATAGAAACTAATTAACTTTCATTTCTGTGTCAGGGCAAAGTAGTGTGATGCAGATGTAAATTGTAGTTCAGAAATCACCAGGATGAAACTAGAGAAAAAGAAAACATCAAAACCTTCAGAATTCCTGCAGGACATTGGGAATGCAAAACATGTGATGGGAAGTTACAGTGTTAAATGCCTCATTTCACCAGATCTTTTTGCATAATCTGCTTCTTCAGAAGTGCTTGGAATGTTACTAAACTGACAAAAGAGTATGGTTTATGTATGTATGTATGTATTTATGTATATATGTGAAAATGAATGTGTCCAGGCAGCATGTACATGTGCACATGGAATAGTGAAATTCTGATCAGAAATGGTGTCTAAAAAATAAATGGCACTTACAGACTACTACTACTAGAAAAACTTTAAAAACTTAAAGTGTAATCTTTACTTTCTCAAATGAATTAAGCTGATTTCTCTCCAGTTAGTTTCTCTCTTTGTGAGCTTTTACATGAAATGTGAATATATTAATATTTTAACTGTAAGAGGTATACTTTGACTGGCTTAAGTGGTAAAGGAATGTGATTACAAGATGATTTATTGGAAGTCATTAAAAATGATTTATTAAGAGAAAAATGTTGTGTTACTATAGCCTTTTTTTCCTCTGCTGAAGATGGGGTTATGCTGTCATTTTGTCTTCTTCAGAAGAGGAAAGCAGCCTGCAACAAATCAGGGAAGCATTTTGCTTTGTGGGTTACTGGCATGAATAGATGTGAAAAGAGTGTCCAGCTTGCTTTTACAACAGAGATGTAGCAAGCCTTGTGCTCCCTATTCGTGCTTAATAGGTCCCAGTCTCATGGGGAGGATCTGTGCATCCGTTCAGGCCAGCAGGGCTGGGCAGCAATTCCATGCACACTTCCAAGAGCAGTGGCCAGCCCATGCCAGTCTCGTTCCTTTGCTGGTTGCTCAATTTTATGTGCTACCATTGGTTGTGGGGCTGTGCTGTGAATCAGATTAGTAATTGACCCAGATTAAAATACCTTTCCTCCCTCTCTCTCTTTCCCCCTTTCCTCCCCCTTCAGCCCCTTGCCCAGTTCTGAGGAGGGCCATAGAAAGTATAAGTTGGAGGGAAAGGATGAGTCTTTGATGACTGTAAAAGTGATGCCTTTCTTTAGATTACATTTCTTAGATGAGCAGTGGAAAAAAAGAAATCTGTGGAAAAAAAGAAATCTGCGGTGGAGTGGGTGCACAATTTATGCTTTAATGAATATAAGACTTCTTGCTCTTGCATGTTCTCCCAGCTTGGAGTGTGAACTTAAAACAGAATGGATAATATTGCACTTAGGAAACAAAAAAGGTATAAGGGGCGATGTGCAATTATGCAATTTTCCTATAGCCGACTCCTTCACACAGAAAGAAAGGGGAAAATATTTTTATAAATGAGAGTCATAGCAAAGCTAAGACGGTCATAGAACTTGATTATCTTTTGGCTAAGACAAAAAAGAATGTGTAAATGGAAGGTACATGAAGACCCCACCACAAAAAAGAAAGAAAAAAAGAAATTTGGGAATTGATTATGTATTATCTCTTTCCTGCTCACTTTATTTGTTAAATAGGATTTTTTTTTTCCTTCTGGCTACTCTATAGTTTCTTGTTCTTATGAATAGCTTTGTTTCATTGTTTTGAAGTCAATGTACATTTCTTTTGACACATGATGTAAAATGAGCTAGAGGAGAAAGAATTTATCTGTAAAGTATGTATTTCCCTTATCTTCTTTCATTGTGTGTATATATATGTTTCCATATTCAGGAAATTCATTGGCAACTCTCCAGTTGACTTCAGCAGGATAAGACCTGGCAATATAATTAGGCATATATTATTAAATGGAGGAGTCGATGTGTCACAGAAGAGTAATATGTCGTTTGCTGTAGATGTTGTAGAAGGGTAATATGGAAAGAGATTTAAAGGAACAGCAGGCTAGATCTGTTGAAATTTTACCAGCATGACAATCAAGTAATGGCTAACGGCAGACATTGCTTCCAATCAAAGCCTTGTTGAACTTGGTCTATTCCTGTCTTGCTCCATAAATGAAATGACACATATCCTTGTACTCTGACCCCTAACTTCTATGTCTGTGTAAATGGTGAAAAAAAGATTGCTTAATTCTTGTGCCAAACAGTAAGGGAATCCTGAAGCCAACCTGCTACTTACACCCCATGTAGGAAAACTAAACCCCTAAGTCTTTCTTAGATTCAAGGTCTGCAGCTGAAACATTGAACCACCTGAGACGACAGCTTCAGAATTTCGACTTACTTAAATACTTAAATATTCAAGAGGAATTTATTACAATAGTGAAGCTTTAGGGATGTCCAGTAAAGAGGCACCATAGTTTTCGACAAACAAACTCAAATCCTCTATTTTTCTCTTGCCTGAATCCGTCCTGTGAGGAAGGAGCATGCAGGATGGCACTGTTGGTGATCAGGGGCTTGCAAAGCCATGAGACTCAGTGGAAACTAAGAGGGAGGAACAAGTTTTATCTGTAAAGAAATCTGCATAACAGGGTGGCAACTGGGAGGTGAGGGCAGCAATCTTCAACATCTCTGTCATAGCAGTACTGCTTGCCATAAAAGCTAACCAGGCAAGGCATTGCTTATATCTCAGAGAGTATGTCACATGGCTGCATGCAAACCAAGGGACTCATCAGTAACCTTTGTTCTCCTTCCTGCTACCCAGAGCAAATTAGATAGTTATGGGCTGACTGGATAACTCCAAGGCATCCACAGGAAATTCACATTACTATCAAACGAAAGATTAATAAAAAAAAAGTCCTTTGTAAGAACAGCTGCAAGTGAATATGGTTTGATAGTGGGCACAAGCACTCGGTGGTATGTCGAATCTTCCCACAAGGCCATTTTACATAATTTATTAACAAGATCATTTTACTTTCTGATTTAAAAGATTTGTAACTATAAGCTCCTGTGTTTTCCCTGAACAAGTCACAATGCACACAGTAGGCAAAGTGTTAAAGGGCTAGGAAAATATTATTTCATCACTCCTGTTCCGTTAGAATTCACTTGGGTGGCTGAGAAAATGGTTTATGGATTAGAGAGAGAAGAACAAGCTAAAACATTTCATACCTTCATCTCTGATAAATTCCCCAAACTCATTCTTTGCATCTGAGCCATAAATAACAACCATGCTTTTTGCTAAAAAGAGCTTTTTTCCTGTACCAGGTCTTTTGTCTTGGAGATGAATGCTATAATAAATTTGAAGTCTTAGGGGGGGCATTGTTTGAACTATAACATTATGGTTTACAACTGTTGCTTCTATTATGAGGAGGATAAAAAGCGACTATGAAGCTTGATCTCTGTCACCGAAACAGATTAATATTTCAGCCTTCAGCTTGGGTCAAGTGTATGATTTTTCCCAAAAGCACCTTAGCAATTAATTATTATTCTGTTTGCATTTAAAATCTTATCCTTTTAACCATCTTTCAACCTTATCTAAATGTTATGCTTACTTTAATTCTATACTGAATTATTTTTTAAGCTTAAAAATTATGCTATAGGTCAACACAGGTAGGAAAGTTTTAGAGGAAAACATTTTTAGAAAAAGAATTCATCAAAAGACATTTTGAGGTAGTCTTTCCTTAAAATTGGACAACATTTGTTTAAAAATTAGGATCACCCTTAATAATTTCAGTTGTGTTTCTCAGAAGATAAATGCAAACAGCTCAAATGTTTGCATTGATAAGCAAATGAAGTATGCGTGTAGTTATGAATTAGAATCAAGAAAATTGTTGTACCCATGAGCTCTACCTTTTGGAGATTTTGGTCAAAAAAAATCCTTAAGAAGAACATAACTTGAAGAAGATAGCCTTATCTTTTAGTTTTTACTGTGCTTCCCCTGCATAAGCTGAACTACCTGAAGTTTTAGCTTTCAATAATCTGAGTTTAGCACACCTCGGAAAATTAAGATCAGGATGAAGGCCCTTTTTGACCATCTTGCTCACCTACTGGCATGAAGTCAGCTCTGTTGTACTAATACAAGTCTTCTCATTAAATACATCAAGAAATGGCAAAGAAGTGGTTCCTCTCAGTACCAGCCTCTTTTGTCTTGGTTACTCCTAACACCTATACATTTCTCTCTTTTGGCTGTCAGGTCCACATTCACTAATCATCTTGTGTGGATCTAGTCCTAAGAGTGTGAGCTTATAATACACTAGTTACCTCTTGTGGGAACAGTGGTAGTTTAGATGGAGCTGGGGGCATTGGGCTTTCTGGAGAAGCTCCCCTCAGAACTTCTCAGTCAGTGCTGAGGAGGTTCAGGTTTTAAGAAGGTACTGAAGACAGTGTGGATGGGTGTGTGCAGAGATGAGAAATGCTACTTACATACTGCAATATTTTATGCCAAGTATTTTTCAAAAGCGTAATAAATTTTAATTTCCGTTTCTACGACATCAAGCATCATCTCTTTTCCACCTACTTGATTGTATTGGTTGGTTATGTGCAGCTCCAGGATCACTTGTCCAAACCTGAACGCCCTTATTCGAGCACTCGTCCCTCAAATAACTGATTGTAGATCTAAGGACTTTTTTGTCATTTGACTTCATGGAGACCCATGTCTTCAAGTTACTTCTGTCTATCGGAATGGTTTATTTCAAATTTTGTTCGTCTGCCAGCACAAAACTAAGGTATCCACAACATCTTTGATATAACCAAACTTAATATTATCTAAAGACACGTAATTATAGCTAAGAGCAGAATAAAGGGTGTACGAAAATATACATTCATATGAAAAGTTGTATTGATTACATATTTCAGAGATAATCCTTACCTATAGAATGCAACATTGTGCATTCCTTGTCGAGATATTCTATGCTCATATATGGTTTCACATATCAAAATTTCAAAAGCAGTGCAATAATAAGTCAAATTTAAGACAAGACATTAAGTGAAAATGAAAGAAAACTGGATGTTTCCCAACATTTTGAAAGGAATTGAAAAACTGGTAAAATTTTGTTTAAAAGTATGGTTATTTTTCATTAGTTTTTTATTTAATAATTTAAATTTTGTTTTGTTTCTTCATATGTATGTTTGTTGGTAGACAGTTTTCTATGTTAAATCTGTCAAAATATGTACATCTATTAGGGCTATAAATACATGGAGTATGGCAACAGAAACTATTATAGTGGAAAATATAATCTATGTTGTTTTTTCTGTGTAAGTTTTAAAATTTATTGACTTTTTTGACAAATTGCAACCATTTGGAGAAGAGTAGCCAAACTTAAAATAAGGGGCCAGGTTGAAGTTGATATGCTGTCCAACTACATGGACTTTGTGGTTACAGCTGGAGTTTTACCCCTCACTTTCCCAACAATTCAAGCTGGAACAGGGTTGATCCATTTCTCGCAGCTATTTTTCTGATCAACTTCTTTCCTACATGGGGAGAAAAATCCCCATTTTTCTTCTTTCCCTTTTACTTCCATCCCTCTACTTATTGCTCTGTGAAACGAAAATAAATTTAAAATGAAATCTGATTTGTTTTGTAGTCATGCTTGCAAAATCTTTTGTCCTTTTTAGATTCTCAGTATATCCTGTATGATAATTTATTTATTCTTTTTCAAACCAAAATAGCATTTCAGATTTACACAGGAAGAATGCTTTAAGATTTAAGGAATATGCTTTCTGTACTCAAGAAGTTTAAAAATGTGCAGGCAATCCTAAACTTTATCTAATGCATTTCATGAAAGAACTAATATTTTTGTAAATATATTCCTGTTTACTTTTAAATCAAACTTCGTTTTGTTAATTTGAACAGATTTTAAAAGTTTTTTATGTATACCCAAGTACATAATATAAAGAGAAATTTTGAATAGTATCATAACCTAAAGTTCATTAAAGGAGTTACCTGGAAATGAAGGAGCTATATTCCAGTTTTTAGTTTTAACTCATACATTGTTTTTTTCCTAGGATAGCCTTTTCATTCAGCAGTAGGAAAAAGGGAACTCAGAACTCATGGCTTTCTCATTATCACATATTTTTTGATAAATATTCCTTTCAATTGACAAACTGTAATGCTTTTCTCCAGTGAAAATTCTAGTTTTATCAGAAAGATCAGGATTTGTTTGAAACAATGTGTCAGGAGTCAAAAACTAAAGAAACCATTAAAAATGCCCTTTTGCCTAGCCTTGACCTAATAGATACTATTATGTTTGAATATTCATACTTAAGATAAGGAAATTATGTTTAGCACTTTAAAGCATTCAAGATTTATTTCACCATTGATTACCAAGAGTTGAGGGAACTATGCCTGGACTAAAATCTTGTGATTTACAGATGTGAAATAGTAAACTGGCTTTGATTATTTTTTCTTTTCCATTTGAAATGCTGTATATTTCTGCATCATAGTTCAGTATTGAAGTGGAGATCAAAAACTGAAAAATAATTTCGAAGGGATAAAAAATGTATATGGAATAGCTGAAGAAATAAAGACAATGACAATCTTTGGGGGAATACTTGTGGTAAATGACTTCTTTCCTTTAATTTCTGTAGTGCATCCTTACTGATTGACATCTGAATGGCAGTAATTTGGGGTAATGGGTAGCTACTAATTGAGGGTGAGCTTCACTCCTTTGCAGAAGAACATTCTCAAGACCTTCCAGTATAACACTCAAATCCTGTATTAAGTGCATAAATTGGTATAGGATTTTATGTTAGCCTTCTCTGTAGAGTTAATTTTATCAGGTCCCCTTATGACAGGCGCTAAAGTGTGCTTGAAAGATGTCTGTATACATATGGTAATTTCTTACTTGTGGCTCTCTTTTCTGTATTTATGCAGCGTGGTGTCTACTGGCATTATGGCCAAAGATACGTTTTCATTGTGCTGTTCTGTCAGTGTTTCTCTGACTATTTAGTTCTAAGAGTTTCAGATGGATATGCTGTTTCATTATCCTAAGAATTGCACAGTTGCAACTGGTTATGTGTATAGTTGCATAGATAACTGGGTCACATAGATGTCCTAGAACATTATTGAGAGATAATAAAAAAACTGGTTTTTTGTCATTACAGTTCTCAACCAGTTGATTTGCTAAATTTACAGATTTAAAATTTGCCTCCTCAAAACATAGTCTCTGAAATATTGTAACTGGACTTTTGGCGAGTTTTTGATGTTTGGGTTTTTTTTTTTTTTTTTTTTTGGTATCAGTTGATTGTATGAAGATTGTATGAAGTTGATTTAATTCCTAATTCCTAATGTGTTGCTGAGTTTGCAGGATGACTGCACAGAGCCTACACTAGTTCCTTGTAAGGGTACTTTTAGCATTAAACCCTGGGTTAGTGTTGGGACATGTGGATGACATGAGAATGTGAGCAGTACCTAAGGAGACTGCTCAGTGAATATTTACTCTAGGGGGTTTAAATTTTATGTGCTGACCTACTGCGCTGTATTCTGAGATCTCAGTATTTCTAGTGTTTCTCAAAGAGGCACTAGATATCTCCTCTGTGAACAGCTGATAGAAGAAAAGCCCATTTCATTTGTGTCAGAAAAAGAAAGAATGACAAAGAATATCCCCCTCCTCAGCTGAATGGTAGGGGGTAAGGAAGGGAGGAGGGGAGTGGGAAAGTCCTTCAGGAGATTGAGGGCAGGAGAAAGAAGACATCTTAAAAATTTTTCTGAAAAGAGACACAAAACATAAACTTGGGTAGTGTTCGTCCCGTTGTAAAAATTGTGGATAAAAAAGCTTGTCTACTTTAAAGATGTAAAAAGTTAGTAAAAATTTATAGAAGGGCTTTTATGACGAGCTTGCCTAAAATCACAGGGAATAGCAATGCTTCTATGTACCTGCAAAGTGTGTGTTGTTACCTTTGTCGCGTCTGAACTGGAAGAGGTTTGGGGTTCTGAAAGAACTGCTGCACAAAATATCCTGTTACATTTCACTGCCTGTCTTGGGGTATAATAAAGGCATTGGCATTTTCCCATATAAATATCCCGTACAAATACTGTGTTTGAGATGATGGGAAAAAAAAGTAAAACAAAGTGGGGATGTTTTAAGACTTCATGACTTTCCTTTTTTAAAGAGTAACAGTTGTATTAAAAGGGCATTAAGTCAATCAAAGTAGGAAGATGGTCTTGAAAGATGTCAGGCAGGGATGCTAAATTTTAACGTGGCTGGTGGACATTTAATGTTCCTCATCTTGAACCAGTGAGTACCTGAACCAAGCCCAGTAACTGGTAGGAAAACAGAGGTATTTTTGACAATTGAAGAATACTTGGAAAGAGGAAAAAAGTTCAAGTGAACAGTAATAAAAAAAGCCCCTTCTTGTGAATCTGCCCGGGAACCCCTTTTTTAGCGTTATTAGCAGACAGGCCTGTGTCCTTTCCTTTGATGACGGTAACAAGTTCTATGACATTGCCACTTTGAGTTCTTGCTTCATTAGATTGGGTGACTGTTTATTTGAAATTGTAATGAAATATTTACTTTATAGAGCTATAAGGATTAGCGGCGATAATTGAGTGAGGCTGATCCGGAGCTTTCAGTGTAATAGGGCCCCCTTGTTTGAATACAGAGCGCGGGGAGAATGGAGGGGCGAGGGAGCGCGTTTCTGCCTGTCACTTTCCCTCTACATGTTGCTTTTTCTCCCGGAGATAAGTGGGCCTAATGCTGAACAAATACGGGAAATCGGGAGCCACTGAGAATCATTCGCCTCTCGCTTTCCCATGGCAGCGTGATAGACGCCCGCTCAAAAGAGCCCCCCTCCTCTCGGGCCGGCGGCGAGGCTGTCACCGCCAGCAAATCCAATGGCGGCGCGGCCGGCCCGGCGGGGCCGGGGCGAGGCGGAGGGCGCGGGCGGAGGCGGGAGCCGGGCCGGGGCGGCCGGGGGGGCGGCGGGCACCTGGGGCCGGGATAGGCCGCGCCGTGCCGCCGCATTGTGCCGGGGAGACGCGCCGCCATTTGCAGAGATAATGGGAGAAATTAATGCAAATGAGTGAATGGAACGAACCGCATTTTCATGCAGATCGGAGGGGCTCGCGCGGGCTGCTTGATAACAAGTCGCGGGGAGAAAAGGCCGACATTGTGAGGACTCATTTTTTCCCCATTTCTTCTCACTAGTGCCTCATAAGGGCCCTTTGTTCTCTAAGTAACTCTTTCTAAACTATTGACATTGCTCATTTATGTGAATTTCAGATTTTTCCCCCCCTTTCTTC
>WAAE01026224.1:11224-21503 GCA_013400495.1 Nicator chloris
GGGGGGCGGCGGGCACCTGGAGCCGGGATAGGCCGCGCCGTGCCGCCGCATTGTGCCGGGGAGACGCGCCGCCATTTGCAGAGATAATGGGAGAAATTAATGCAAATGAGTGAATGGAACGAACCGCATTTTCATGCAGATCGGAGGGGCTCGCGCGGGCTGCTTGATAACAAGTCGCGGGGAGAAAAGGCCGACATTGTGAGGACTCATTTTTTCCCCATTTCTTCTCACTAGTGCCTCATAAGGGCCCTTTGTTCTCTAAGTAACTCTTTCTAAACTATTGACATTGCTCATTTATGTGAATTTCAGATTTTTCCCCCCCTTTCTTCGCCCCCCTCGCACCCCCCCAAGTAGCCTTGGGTGATCTGGGAAAGCGTTAATTGCGGGAGGACAATGACCGGGCTGGAACGGGAGCTGCGATCATTAAGTGCAATGTTGCAGTTGTCTGTGCCTCATTATAACGTGCAGACAGGGCAATAAAATGCGTGTTTCACAAACAAATCTTTTAACGAGTGGAGTTCAAGAGCCTCCAGCTGTCCAGATTTACACCTTTTTTTCCTTTTATTTTTCCATACTTCCCCCCCCCCAATCGTTACTGCAAATAAATTTAATGCCATTTTAGAAGATGCATTTCTACAGCAACAAACTTCCTGCGTTCAAAAATAACTTTTCGCTGCTTTTTCCATTAACGGTTTAAAAAAAAAAAAAAAAAGAAAAAAAAAAGAAAAGAAAAAGTGTGTGTGCTCTTTTAAGTTTCATAAAGAAACCTAAGTTGCTCCAAAGAACAAATGAACTCTCTCCAGTCCTTTCCACAGACACATCCCGTGGCTTTGCGCTTCCTTTGTGGAATTTTGGAGTAGTTTAGATTTTAAGATTTGCAGCACTAATATTTGTATTTTTCTCAAGCAAGTGCAGCTTTAAAGATGGAAAACACGGTTGCCGACTTCATGCGCTTGTTTATTTTTGAAGTCTTAAAAAAAAAAAGAAATTCAGGAGGAAGAGTAGCTAAATAATCAGATGTAAAGGTCATCCAGTATAAGTACAGCTGGGAACCGGTGAACTATCGGACCCAAGAGTAAAGCAGCCAGAAAGAAAAAAAAGAAGAAGAAGAAAAAAAAAAAGGTAACAGATTCAGCATTGTCCAAAAGTTCCAGACCAGTGATTAATGTGTGAGATAATGGACTTGGGAAATGAGTAAACACTCCCGTGCTCCCTGCTTTGTGCTTGAATGACTTGATGACAAGGGCAGAGCAAGGTGAGAATTTAAACAGGACTACAGGAAAAGAGACAAAGCCCTGCGACAGCAGCCCGGGCGGGAGCAGGGGGGTCACTGGGTGCCTGGCCCCGCAAGGAGCGCACGGAGCCCCGGGACAGTCCCCAAAACGCGATCATTTTAACTGAACGGGTTTTTAAAAGGCGCAATCATGACACAGTGTTTATTTATTTATATATTTATTTTTAAGAACTTGCATTTCTTGCATTTGGTCTAAACCCAGTCTTGCAATAATCAGAGGTAATACTTGTTTTAAAACTTAAACTAGAGCGAAGCATGGTTTCTCTGAATCACATCCTTTGATAGGCTTCACTTTCCGTAGAGTCCTGTACTACTAAAGAACTCCTATATGATGTTTTAACTTGAGATGTATGAGGATGCATTATGAGATATTTTGATGAAAAATATACTTCACGTGCAATTATGGGATGTTGCAATTGATGAACTGCCCTAAACATTTTCTGTACTCTTCTGCAGAGATGATGTTCTATTAGTCCATGGCACACAGATAATGTGCTTCTGTCTATTTAGGGATCACTAAAAGCACAAAGATGTGTTCTGACAAGGCAGTGCCTTGTACCAATCAGAATAGTTAACAAATCTTGGACTTTTGTCTAGAATTTGGTTTACTGCTACTAATGAAGGCGGAGTCTTCCATTTTTCTCATTTTTCTACGTTCTGATACATCTTAGGTCTTTTTGCTCATCAATGCTTATCATCCAATGTTCATGTTGCTGATAACCTGTTGATTTTTTTCTTAAGCTATAGCTGCTTAAGGGAAAAAATGAGATTTAAGAAACATTTTTCCTTCATATTGTTATGTTATTGTATTGCATTTCAGAGATGTTGGTTAATTTAAGGAAAATTTTTTTTAACAGTTGTGTAAGAATTTCAATAGTTTAGGCTTCACAGAGGTGTCATTTACATTGACCCAGATTTATTACATTACTGGCTTGCTATCTGTGTCACAAGGCCATAGTCATAGGTCTCATTGTTATAAAGGCTGTACAAAACCCAAATAGCTTATAGTGTCAGGGAAGAATCCTGATGGATCAAAGATTTTTTGCCTTTTTAATAAGTGGCACTATGTCCTAATTGGTCTTTTAGAGTATTTGCAAGTATTTTGTGGAGTATTTCTTGGTTAAAAATATCCATGTTAACTTAGCACATGTGTTGCACCTAATCAACGTATAGAGATAGTGGGAAAGTTCTTATAATTTCTTGTAAAATGGGTTTTATGGTCTTTTGAACAGGATAGAACAAAGGAAATGGAACCAGAAAGGTTCTGTTACAGTAGCTTAGGGTCCATAAAACTATAAACCTAATGCAATCCACACTGAAGCAGTTAGGTATTTTCCCAAATGCAGTACAAAATTCTCAGTTTATAGTGGGAGACTTTACTAGTGTGTAGATAAATAATACTGCTCCAGGTTTTTCTTCCGTCTTTGGTTTCTTCAATCCTGGTTTCTTTGATCTCTGAGCTGAATATGTGTGAATTCAGTCTCAGAGTATTTAAATGGGACAAGTGTGTTCATCATGAAAAGTTTCTCATTCTTCAGGTGTTTTTCCCCCTTTGCATAATTATTCGCTCTCAGTTTAGAAGTTGAACAGATAATAAATTTTGATGTAATACTGTGCAACACATAACGGAGTCCCTTCCTCACTGTACAGTATTTTGTGAGTTAGTTTGCAACTCACTAATTCCTGTGTCTGAATGTAACTTTGAGCAATCTTCAGTGGATGTATATGTGCCTGTGTGTATGCATGTATAATATACCAGCTTCACTGATTGTCTTGCATTTTCTGTCAGCCACACCATCTTTCCCCTTTGGGACAGGAAATTTGCTGTCTGAGCAGCACCCAAAATCTGGGCAAGGCTGTACTGCAAAACAGAAGGAGCAAGTGTATAATTAGGGCTTCAGTCCTGTTAATGGTGTCACTGCCTTGAAATATGTGTAGATTTTCTGTTGCAAATTAGGAAGATAAAATTTTAAGTAGCCTGGTAAATGGACTTGAAGGTAACTTTTGCTCTCTTTTATGGGCCAGATTTCTTGTATACTACTAATAAAAGAGCGCATGAAAAAAATCAGTGAGTGACTTGCTAGTCCTGTCAAATGCAGGTTGGTTATGAGATCAGGTGCTTGCTCATATGTCATCAAATAATCAGTCTTTCAGTGAGAGTATATTTACTCTTCGATATGCTTTCTGATTATGTTCATGTGCGGTTTATTTCTTAATGCAAGTTCAAATCCTGTAACTTTATACTGATTATTTCTTTTGTCTTACATTTCATAGCTATTTAAGGCTTCCACTTAGAATGCTAAATTGGTGCTTCTTCCCTCTTTAAGTAAAGCATACACAAAGTATCTACAGAGTTAGAGAATCTTGGTACCTAATTCTTCATCATGCCCTCATTTGTACATCCAGAAAGTTAATGAAAGAGGACCAGCGCTCTAAATAGGTCATTGCTTTCATGACTGCTACTTATTAGGAAACTTCTGTGCTTTGAGTCATATCAACTGAGGACAGAATAAAGCCTGAGAAGTAGTTTTCTTCTGGTGGGTTTTTTTTTCTTGCGTTTGAATTTTGTTGTGATTTTGTTGTAGTTTTCCTTCTTAGTTTTGGAATCCTTTTCCATGAAACTCACTTGCAGGGACTTCTGTTGTAGTTTGTATCATCCTGTCCTGGACAGACAGCTGAAAAATGTGAGTTCTAAAACTCAGATTGTTCTTTTATTCTGGGGAATAATCAGTTCACCTAGATTTGATCCAATTTCATACAAGAAGTTATATTTGTGATGCCTTCCTGTAGGGAACTCTGACACTTTATGCTGTTTATCTCAGTTACTGCTCTGGTGATGGTCTGCAGTATGTAGTTATGTATCTATAAGCCAGTTCGACACTATTTTTCCTTGCTGTAATAAAATTTTCTCTTTCAACTTGTCATACTACAGTTAATTTTCACGAAGTCCTTTTAACTGCACATTAGGAATGATGTGATATTGCCTATATACATCATTAATTTTAAAAATTAATTTTACATTACATGGTAATTTCCACACACTATACCTTTAAGCAGTGTTACCTGTGCAATAAAAAGCCATATGGAAAAGAGAGGAAAAAAAAAAAGATATAAGGTGTCACATAATTTGCAGGTACTCTTGAATGTAACAGAAGTTTAAAGTAGTCTAAAGTTTGACTTCTCTAGTTTATATTGGAAAGGAGAACAGTCAACAGAAAATAAAGACAGCTGTCAAACAACAGAACTAATCCATTTGATCATTTGAGTTATCTTTCACATTGTCAGAAGTAAAAATAGCTACATTATTTTACCTGTCCAACTGTACCCATTAGGTTATGTTCAAGACAGGCATTTATGACATTATCAGAGTTGAATAAAGTCCAATATTATTTTTCACATGACAGAATTTTTTCTTCCCCATTAGTTTTCTTCTGAGAATACTGGGGAAGATTCAAAGCAAACACATATCTGATAATGTCTATTTTAGAGTTTCTTTCTGCTAGCCTTAGATACATTATTTTTACCAAGGCATGCTATTTGTTTTCTATTTTGAAAGCTACAGTAGTTGCTATAAAAAGGTTAAATTTGCAAGGACTTATCACACAGCAGTAACTGAGAGCTCCCACTCATTTCCTATTTGAAGTACAGGGAAAAAAAAAAAAAACAACCCTGTGTGATTTCTGTTGGCAAATGAAGACTTTTAAAATGGTACCCACTGTAGCTTCAGTAAGAAATGTTCCTAAATCTTCGTAGAAAAAGGGGAGAGAAGGGGCAAACTGGCTTACTGAGAAATATTTGATTGATATGTAAAGTAATTTGTTCCTGAAGTAAGCTATTCCTGAAGGAACCACACAGCATACATAAATCCCGTTACTTCTCTGTCTCCAGATATGTTTGTCATTGTAGTTGTGGTACACATAGGTAGATTAATAGATACATACATAGTATCCTACGTACTTACTGCTTTAAGCTATTGCATGCTCAAACAGATGTTGAAGCCAAGATTAGCCTTTTTTTTTGCATGTGCTAGTAGTGTGCAAACCTTTTAAAGGCATCTATGAATTATTACTTTGGTTCGGCATGAGTGCAGTAAGAAGAAATGTACCTCATCTGTAATACACTGTGTAGACTAATATCAGCTTCTTTTTTTCTTATATTGCAGTGAGATATTGATCTGGTAAAATGGTACCATATTGGAGCTGTCTGTTGTGGTATTCATCATGCTGTCACATCCCTAGTGCCTTGGAGTTATTGAAAAGCGGAATTGAGGGAGTTCTGTCATTGTGTGTTGCAATCCATTCATAAGAAAGTTCACTAAAACATCTGAAGTAGTGGTCTTGCTTATTTATTTATTCACATCTAGTGAGAACCATTTCACTTCTTTGAGGTACAGAACCCTCCTATTTCAGGCACAGGGGCATTGATAGGCTTGGTTACCTCTCCTCGGACATCTTTCTCTTGTATAACATTTGGTCTTTAGTCAAAGCTCACACCTGCTGCCTTTACGGATGCTTATGTATTTGGATTCTGTCCTTTGGGAGTGATAGATCTGAAAGTTGTGGCTTCATTGCCCTTATACTTTTATCTGATAGCTGTGAGAAGGTAAACGATGAACTTTTATATGTAGAAAGCTTTTAGTTTCTTCCCACACTAAAGTATCAGCTAATGTTAAAAGAGCTTTCAAAAATATATAAAGATACTGTCAATCTGCAGTGAGTAGATTAAACAGTTTGAATGAATTATTTTTGTTTTGGAGTCTGCCTGGCAACCTGACGATGAATTTAGGAGGATGTCATGTTTTCTGTAAGGCCATGATGAAAAGGGGATTTATTTACGCATATCAGAAACAATCTAACTATTTAACCCAGCCAAACTAAGGGTCCGCTCTGCAGCTGCAGCTGCCTGACTTCTGTAGTTTATACATACACACTGTAAGTAATCATGCCCAATTTAAATTTAATATATAAGAGTTTAGCAGAAGAGCAATTAAATTGTCATTTGCTGATTTTAAAAGTTACGAAGAGAATGAAGAAAAAGCACAGAAATTACAGGTTGACTTTATCTTGCAGGGTGCCAAGGATGTCTTGTGACTCTGTGGGCCCGTAATTCCAGTCAACTGCACTGTGAATTGGAAATATTTTCTGGATTGGTCACAAAATTCTTCATAACTGCATGAAGTGTATTCACTTTATATTCACTTTATGTTCAGACATTTTAAGAAAGAAAAATTAGAATACTTTTGTAAATATTGCAGTTCCTACAGCTAAAATATTATGTTAGTGTTAATTTTACTGGATGTTGCTTTCATAGTTTAATAAGAATTTATATTGTGTTTTGATATTGGTCCAAAACTCACTTTATTATGGATCTATAATAGCCAAATGTGCAGTACTTTTTAATATACAACCACAGCATGCTCTACAGTTGCTCAGAAGGAGCCTTCTGTGCTGTTAGGAAGTATGACATGAATGCATATTAAGATTTATCCATGTTCTGTGTAATATTCTTAAGAAGTCCAATAACCCGACAGAAGTTAATGGAAGGCATAGAATTCAAAGCACATTGCTATCACTTACTAATATATTTGCTCCTTTTTCCCCGGAACACATGGTTCTTTAGGTTTGCAGAGCAAAACAAAAACTTACCTTAAATCCCCCAAAGGAATGAAATTTAGGGCTGAAGGTACACTCTTGAGTCTGGTGGCTGGGCAACACATTGGATTGTGTGACTTTCAGATATGGCTTTGTTGATTGAACAGCTTTGGTGCTTCTGTGGTTGTAGAGTTGAATGAATCACCAGTTGAGCCTCTGTGAACTCTACTATTACCTTCCCGTTGAATGTGTGTAGGACTTTTTTATATTCTCTTGAATTGTTTTCTGTGCAGCTGATGGGGAGAGAAATGTTTTTGTTTCATGAACTGTGTAGTTGAAGGAATTTTTGCCACAGTATAGAAAAGTGCCAGCAAGAAGTCTGCTAGGTGATGTATTTCACGCTTTTCAGAAAAAAAAGAACCCTACCTCCTCCAATATATGAAGATGATGTTTTTTTTTTTAAAATTTCCATCAAGGTCCTAACTACCTGTCCTTGGCTTCATATTTCTAGATATCATGGAATCGTAGTATCAAAGAATAGTTTGGACTGTAAGAGACCTTTAGAAGTCATCTAGTCCAATCCTCTTGCAATGAATAGAGACATCTTCAACTATCTTCAGTCTTCAATCAGGTCGCTCAGAGCCCTGTCCAATCTGACATGAAATGTTTCCAGGGATGGGGCATCAACCACCTCTCTGAACAACCTGTTCCAGTGTTTTATGACCCTCCTTGAAAAAACTTCCTCTTAAAGCATCTAATTAAAAATCAACCTTCTTTTAAACCATTACCGACTGTAGGGCCAACAGAACAGACCCTGCTGGAAAGTCTGTCCCCATCTTTCTTAAAGGCCCACTTCAAGTACTGGAAGGCCACTCTAAAGTCTCTACAGAGTTTTTCTTCTCCAGACCGAACATCCCCAGCTCTCTCAGGCTTTCTTTATAGGAGAGGTTCCATCATTTTTATCCTCTTCATGGGCCTCCTGTGGACTCACTGCAACAGATTCACATCTTTCTTATGTTGAGAGCCCCAGATCTGGACACAAGTGACGTCTGGGGAGTGGAATAGAGGACTAAAGTCCCCTCTCTTGATTTGCTGGTTGCATTTCTCTTGGTGCAGCCCAGGATACAGCTGACTTTTTGGGCTGCAAGAGCATATTGCTAGGTCATGTGCAGAACTTTTCATGCTTTATAGTCCCATCTTTATAGTTCTCAGGAACTATCTCTCAGAACTGTCTTCAAAGCTGTCCATGCCTACTAAAGACCTTTGGTAGACCTAAATCACTTTCTGATTGATTGTCAAAGCTCAGTGTTCCTCCTGTGAAGTTTCCTTTGCTTTGGTTCTCTGAGTGCACATTTGTGGCTCCTCAGAACTTTTCATTTCAGTGGTTTGTGTGAGGACTGAGCTGTCCTTATGGGAAAGGAAGGACTCTGGGCTGGCTGTGAGGAGAAGAAATGGCAGTTCAGCAGCACCTGAAAGCTGATGACGAAAAGAAAAGAAAGATTGAATCGTAGGTGGATAAACCGAGGGAAGCTCGGCACTGTAAACCATAAAGATAATGGAAAAGCCTTTGTCCCTGAAAATAAAAATAGTGAGGGTAATAGGACCAATGCTTCTCTATATTACAGCCTTTTTGTGGATATCTTATTCTTCAGCACCCCCCACCTCCCCCCCGCGCTTCATCTGTTATTGTCTTTTTATATGTACGCTGTCCGGAAATGTGTCTTCATCTGTGTTTGGAAAACATCTAGCATACTGTGGGGTGTTATCACAGTGTAAAAAATAACTCCCAGGACAAGATTCTATTGCAGTATTTATAACCAATTTCAGGAGAAGGAGGATCAGGTTCATTCTTTATGGCTTTCTCAACCGTGCCTGTATATTGAAGACATTTGATTTACTTAACATATGGCCAAGCGAACTGTTGGGCATATTGGGAAAAATATGTGAAACTACTTTGAAATGTTGCAAATGTGTTTGGAGACCTTTGTGCCACACCAAGCGTTTCTGTTGTTATTCAATTACTCTGGTTTGTTTTTTTGTTTCTTTACCTTTTAAACACTGGATAGTTACATTATTTCTTTGAATCTTACCAAATATATTGGTATAATTACAAAGTATTTATTACTGCTTCCATGAGTGATACCAATTTATATGTCTCCAGTTACTCTGCCCATCTTCCAAGTTCTCTCCCTCTCTCTTACCCAGTGTAAACGTTATACTGCCATAATGAAATAATTCCATGTCCTATAGAGTATTTAGATCAACAAGCCTTCCACTTATTAGAAAGGGCAGAGTAGTAATGCTTTTGGCAAAGCCATTATTGTGGTATTGGTATTCACTAGAAAGGACAGAAATAGAACAACACTGGTCTCCATAAACAATTCCAATTTGATCTGTGTACATGATAAAATCTTGGCTTCTCAATGCATTTAGGTGCTGTCATAGCTGTTGTTGCCAAATAAGAATGCAGTGTGATGTTATTATAGTAAACAGCACTTAAGCACAGCTGGCAGAATTGATCAGGGCCACATTAGAGTGAACTTCAGCAGATGACTGACGCAGCAGAAACAATAACTGAATATGCAAACAGTTCTTGCAATGAATGCTCTGGGGATCAGGCACCATTATTTTTGACTTTGAACAGGGAAAAGGGGCAGATTTGTAACCTCCTTCCACACAAAAGGGTTCTGGGTATTCTGTAAACATCTGACTGCCATTTATAATAGTAGCTAGTTACAAAGCAAAACTCTAGACTCCCTTGACTATTTACATTTCATTAATTATTAAAGAAAAAAAACCATAAATATCAGATAAGTTTGTTTAATGTTTCACACAGGATTTTTTTTTCTTTGCTAGAAAAGCCTTTTCTCAATTAATGCTAATCATCGAGGACTTCCTGTTTAAATTGCACAGAAATGCATGTTTGCCTCAGTAAGGGCTTTTTTCCCCTTCTAATTATTATGAGAGCTAATTATGTGACCACGTATTGCTATTCTTTTATTGTAATAATTTGGATTAGTAAAAATAAACATAGGATAAATAGTGTATGAACCTCATTCTTGCACAATGTAAATCAGAACTTCTCTTCATATCTTGGTAATTTGCGCACCACACATTACCAAAATATTTAAAGTCCATGTAAACAGCCATTCATGCTTGTACTTTTACAATGTACAGTGTCATCTTTTGATTTATTTGACCATTAACGCAAAAGAAAAGGACAACAATCCAAACTAAAACAATAGAAAACTCATTTTTCCATCTCTTTAACTGAGTTTGTCTACTCATGTAATGACTTTTTTTTTTTCTTCAAACAAGATGTACATTAAAAATTATGTGATTACAATGGAGGGAAACAGAAGGTGGACGCCAAGTCAAAAGTAAAAAAAAGTCT
>WAAE01026226.1:0-17261 GCA_013400495.1 Nicator chloris
CAAAGCTGGGATGTGCAGAAGGCATAAAAACTATCAGATATTCCAAAGAGAACATGAGACAATTTAGCTTGAAAATAGAGGCTGTGGCACAGAGTGTATGCCAGGTCTGCTCCTTCTTGTGGAGAGGGACTCTAACAGAGTTCATAGGGTGTGAATGGATCTCCATGCCTGTGTGTAAGAATTAATTAAGAGACCAGGCAGCAAGTAGAAAGAACTGCTCCTCGTGCTCCTTCAAGCCTTGAAAGTGTCCACTAAATATGCTTACTGTGAAGAAGAATATAATCTTAATACTAACTGAGAAAGCACTGTTTAAGTTATTAATACAAAGTACAAATACCTTCAGTGTCTGAAAGAGTCTTGTAGCTAAAAAAAAAACAAAGCACAAAAAAAAAAAAAAAAAAACAACCATGAGCAAAAGCTTTCTGATTTTCAAAGTAATAGAATTAGCTTGACTGTATATACTATTCACTGCCTTTCTGAATTACAGATCACTGAGATCTCCATCCAGAAATGCAATGTACTGGTATTCTTCTTGTCAATGATATATTCTCAGAGGGCTATTTCTCTAATTGATGGCTTCATCATTCAATTCAAGATGCATAAGGATAGCTGTTGTTATCTAACACTATCATATGTTCCTATTGTTCCACACTTCTCTCCTTGTCAATAGCATCCAAGATATCCTATCTAAATCTTCAAGATAGCAAAAGAAAGGTGCATTATTTGTTGACTCCACACATCGCATTATTAAGCATTTCTGAGCAACCTGCACATCTCCCCACTGACATCTTTAAGTATTCAATTAAAATTGGACGAGAGAGTACACCAATACAAATAAATACCCAGTTATATGAAGGCTTTGCATTGAATTCTTAAATTATTCTAATACAGGTGCTTGCTAGCAGGCGCTCAGTTGAAATCAGGACAGTGATGCGAGTGTGAGAATGAATGGTGTATGAAAGGGAGGAGGGCAGATTGCTTTATGGTGGAGTCATGGCAGAGGTTTCCCAGGAAATGCTTCTCCCAATTTAGCTAAGCAGGGAAGGACAACCCTGTTATATGGATGAGTGGGACCAGCACTGGCATCTTGTCATTCTAAATTGTATAAGTAAGCAAGCTTAATTGCTCCTTGTCTTTTCAAGATGACTTTCCACCAACAATCTCATTATCACACACATATGTTTGTTGCACATATTCGAGTCCCTTCATGCAGACCTGAATGCAGTGAGAAGAGCAGCAATATTACATTATCCAGTAACATTGTTTTTCCTTTTTTTCCTTTTAACCAGGCGGATGTGACCTGCCTTCTCCTTCTGCAACTAACAGGGTGACCAGAGGCAGTGGAATGTACACCATGACTGGAAAGAACAGAACCAGAGGGAAAGCCAGCTGTCAAGAGAACAGTGTACTGAAGATGAAAAATGTAAAACATGACTTCTATTTACCATGATTAATATGTAAAGTTAACATGTTTGTCATGGAATATATTAATATGTATGTTTTCCCATTATGTAGATTTTTTCTTATATTACTTATTAGAAAGGGATATAATCACAATGATGGGGCAAGAATGCTACTTAAAAATTAGGTGATGCCCAGTCAACGTAACATAACCATTACAGTGTCATGTCTGATTTAGATGTGGTGATATCAGTATAATTGCCGCTGGGAAGAAATTAAAATGGCTGTTAATGATAAATAAAATGACAAGAAGGAGGATCCTCCTTCACATATAATTCCAAGCAAAATAGAGCTGCTGAATTCCTTGAGCACTTGGTGCCGTTCATTGATAAAGAGGAAACAAGCAGGTTTTGTGCAGCTGCATGGCCAAAAGAGCTGCCATGTCCTTTCCCAAGCCCAAACGTAGACACCATAGGTCTAAAAAGATTTCACCATGCTATTTCCAGTCAGGGGAGGTGTAACAGTGAAGCTCACGTGAAGAGAATATTAACACTATTCTAGCAGAAAGCACTGTACATAACAAACAGAAAGATAAGCAATAACAGGGTAGGGGCAGGGAGACAACAGTGCATGTGGATACTTTACAAAATCTCCAAATACTCCTGCCTTGTCTCTGTCAACATAGGCAGCCTTAGCTCAAGGATCAAAAGACCTTGATACATTTGTTTTATATCATAAATGTGTCGAGAACGAGCTATTCAAAGCATCATTCACCCACTACACCTGGCTTGTTAGCCTAGTCAAGAGCATCTTTCAGCTCATTCACACATTAAAAGCCAGGAAACCAACATATGATTACTAGTTCTAGCATTAAGATCAAAGACCATATCTTCCCATCTGTGAAGAGCAAGAGCCAAATTGCTTTCTCTCCTCTCTGCATTTACAGAAGAATTGAAGAGTCGAAACACAAAATCAATGTTATACTCCACATCCCATGAATAACACAGTTCCAGCCTATAAAAACACAAAGCAGCCACTATAACTTACATGCATTTTCTTGGAAAAAGGTATAAACGAATCTGTTGTCGCATCTTCACAATGCTTCCAGTGTGCAGTTATCCAAAGCTCAGAGTGGCTTGATCCACAGGTGTAATCCTAGTGTATAAAATTACAATACCTCTTAAAAGGGAAAATACCATATACTTGCCATTTGCTCTTCTCCTGATATCTTCAAAATCAGGTGGTGGTTAGATAAATGAAAGCACTAACTTAAAATCACAAAAACAAAACTGAAACTAGCGGGGTAAGTCAATGTTATTTCATTACCATAGTTAGATTTTTACTTACCTGATGGTCAAAGAAGCTTAAAAATATAAATAAATAAAAATCAGCCTTAACCGGGAGAGTAAGTATGTCCACTTTGAGATGAAACTTATTTGTTGATTCAGTTCTAGCCAATGCAAATTCTTCTGCAGGGAGTTAACTCTTAGGCACCTGTAGCCAAACCATAGCAGGGTCAGTGAAAGAAGAGAAGGTAAAAAAATGAGTACTGTGTAACATGCTTTCTAAAATATGCCAAATTAACACAGAAAAGACCCTAGTGAAACAGCTGAACCACTGACCTAGCATTTTGAGATATACAGGATATTTTTTTTTTTTGGCGGTCTGTTTTACGACTCAGCATGTGAAAGGAGTGCAGATCTCAGCCAGCCCCCAGCTAATTGCTTTGGCTCTTTTGCATGAAGATCAGTTGCTGATAAATTGTTACAGACACATTTAGGCAACAAGTTTTTATAGGATGCCTGGTGCTCTTTATAACGCAATTAGCGTTATTTAGTATACGTTTTCTTATGCATTGTTGTTCTTTCACTGGCAAAAAATAACAATGAAATCTGCACCCTTCAAATGGCTGAATCTTTCCTCATGTTTCCTTGATTTGAGCTGTCTTTTGGGAGCATAGAGTCGTCAAAGGAAAAATCCTACCGAATGTTTAGTAAAGGGCGTTCTATTTTAATGTTTGTTTGGGAAAGTTAGAAGAAAATGTGGACTGAGGTTGATTTTATGCCTTTGCCAGCTTTACAAAAGGCACTAGGAACAGTTTATTTTAGAAAGCAAAGCATTTTGATCTCCTCCAAAGGAGCTGTGAGGAAAAGCCTTCCTATGAATTGACATGTTGGAGGACTCCTTGCAGTATTTACTGAAGCATGCCATGGATAGGTAATGAAAAATCACCAATTCTGGCATCTCCAAACCGCTGCTCACCAGCAAAGTATCAAGGAGGCACCAGGTCTGCATCTCTTCCAGCAGTGGTAAGGTTCTCCAGGCAACAAGTTCTCCATGCATGTGTCCTTTTGTGCAAGACACACCCCTACCATCAGGTACTGCAATGGTGTTATATGCCTGCTCTACCTTTAAGCCATGCTGACATTCGTGTTCAAGGTATCCCTCCCTTGTACCATGGAGGACGCAGTCTGATAGCCCTGAAAAAGAAGTGTTCTGAGCACCTGCCTGAGATGTAAGCAGGGAATAAATTCATTTCTTCCAAGGTGATTCAAGTGCATGCCTCTTAGGAGGGTCCTAATCACAAAAATATAGGGACTTTTTTGAATAGGGATAGCCCTTTTTGAAGCTGTTCTGCTTACCATAAATTAAATGTAGCAAGAGAACTCAGACACCCTGTTCTTGGCTGGCCATCCTAATCACTACACCTGAAAGTCTTTCTTTCTCACTAGCTGCAGTTCTTTCTTGTGCATTACCTTATTTTCTAGGATCTCTTGCACAAAGAGTAGAGGCACTGCTCTGCAGCCTGAGAGTCCTGTTAGCACAGAATTTGATTCACAATTTCCCACCCTGTTGCTACTGCCTTAAAGTGCCTAAAACTTTATATCTGGACACTTACAGGAGCAAACAGATCAAGATCTAAGCACTCTTAGTGCCTACATTTGACACAAAAGGTATTATTCACTACCCAGAGAAGGCTCTGGGTCCTAGATGTGCTCCAGAGACTCAACTGATTCAGGAAATGGAGCACAAGTTTCTTCTCTTTCCTGTGACCATGCCATCAACTGGGCTGAGCAGTCTGTTCGGTTTAGCTCAGTCTCCCTGACCTAGTAAATGTCTAAATGTCACACAAAACACATCAGCAAGAATCCCTACAATTCACCAAGAAAGAGCCCCATCCCAAAGCCAGTTATGCAGCCTGTTGTGACAACGCTGGGTGGCTCTGCCTAGGACCACAGTGGCTTTCACAGGTGAATCAGGAGCAGGAATTCCTTCAGGTAGAGTGCAATTACCAGGACTGGAATTTAACCAGAATTATTACCCAGCTCCTGTGAAAAGTCACAGAATCACAGAACGGGTAAGGTTGGAAGGGACCACAGTGGGCCCAACCTCCTGCTCTGATCCAACCTCCCTGCTTGAGGAGGGTCCCCTAGACTACATTGCACAGGATGGAATCCAGATGGTTCTTGAATATCCCCAGTGAGGCAAATTCCACACCCTCTCTGGGCAACCTGTTCCAGGACATGGTCACCTGCATGTAATGAAGGACCTGGGAGTCCTGGTAGGTGACAAGTTGACATGAGCTGGCAATGTGTCCCTGTGGCCAGGGATTCCTTGTGTGGGATCATGGAACACACTGCAAAGAGTTTGGCCAGCAGGTCAAGGGAGGTGACGCACCCTCTGCTGGGCCCTAGTGAGGCTACATCTGGAGTGCTGTGTCCAGTTCTAGGATCCTCAAGACAAAAAAGACAATGAGCTACTGGAGATGGTCCGGAGGAGAGCCACAAAGATGATTTGGGGTCTGGAGCATCTCTCTTATGAAGAGAGACTGTGGGAGCTGGACCTCTTTAGTCAGTTGAAGAGAAGACTGAAGAGGGGATGCGCATAAATATCTCCAATGCCCGTGGCAAGGGGATGGTGCTGGACTCATTTCAGTGGTGCCCAGTGACAGGATGAGGAGCAGTGGCCATAAACTAAAACACAGGAAGCTTCACCTCAACATGAGGAAGAACTTCTCTACATTGAGGGTGGCAAAGCACTGAAACAGGCTACCTGGAGAGGTCATGGAGTCTCCCTCTCCGGAGACATTCCAAACACACCTGCACACATTTCTGTTTAACCTGTTCCAGGTGATCCTGCCGTGGCAGAGAGGTTGGTCTATACAATCTCCAGAGGTCCATTTCAACCCTAAAAACATTGTGGTTCTGTAATTCATTGTCTTTTGTCCTACTGCTTGGCACCACTGAGAAGAGCCTGGCTCCATCTTCTTGGCACCCTCCCTCCCCATCCTTAACAATCACTGCCAGGATCTTGGCTTTGTACCTTGCTGAGAAAACTGCAGGAAGGTGTCTTCAGCAGGGTGTTTACTCCAGGGAGGTGGTGTGGCCAAGCAGAGCCACTGAGGAGAAGTCCTGCCTGCTGGCTGACTTGCACCCTCCTCAGCAGAAGCTCTCTGTCATCTTCCCCACAAAACTCCTGCTTCACCCCAGCCCAGCTGAGGCTGGAAATGTCCATGGGATTTTTTTAACCACAGGCCATAGTACTGTATAATTATGAAAGTACTTTATAAAAGACTTTCAGTTGTATATCCTAAAGAAATATCCAGAGCCTTTGAAAACTCAGTGCTTCCCCGCTCTTTCCCACATGCTGCGTGACGGGTTTGAAGTACAAGCATGAAAATGGACCAAACCATCTCTGTAACTTTCCTGTCCCTACTTTCTTGAGGTAGACCTTTCTGAGAAAAGCATTTCCCTTTGGCTCCCACCGACCAAAGAGCTATGGAAGGCAGCAAGGAGCAATCGGAGCCAGCACCTTGGTTTCCCCAGACAGGTGCCCAATGCACCATGTGCCAGCTCTAGCCCAGCCCTCTCTGTTCCTGCAATGCTCTTCTTCAGTGGGAGGCACAGGGCTACCTGTGATCATGGAGAACTCTGGGGATAAAAATGAATCATAAAGTAATATTTATAGCTCCAAATGGAAAGTGATGAGACAAAAAACAATTCCCCTGTTTGAATTCTTGTGTTACATTCAGAGTTTTAACAAAATATGATGAGCATTTATTATTGTACAGCTACTGGAAATAGTTGCACAGATTTCTCAATCTCTCCCACTTCTGAGCCTTGCTTTCAAGTACATTGTTGCATGTATGCCATCTGAGATGGGGTAGTGAGCTGGCATTATGACACATGCTGGAAAAATGGGCCAACTAAACAAAATGTAAAGTGGCACTATTTCTCTTCAGTGAGGGCCTGATTGAGCCCAAGCTTGTCTCATATGTGCCTGACTTAAAGCAGGCACCTAAGTGTCCCTGCTGAAGGAGAGGAGTGGAATAGCTTGCATTCTTGGAGTGGAGCACGTGGAGTTTAAGAGCTTTGTGGAATCCCAGCCTAAACTAATAGCATTGTATTTCTTGTTAACCGAGAACAAAAGCAAGCCAGTTTGGGATCACGCTGACCTAGATGCTATCAGAGGTTAGCAAAAATGACTGGTCAGACCTGTCAGGACTAAACAGCTGCATCAAGCAATGGGGGGGAGCTCTGGGGGGAAGGAGGGCGCCAGAGTTGCAAATAGAGAGACAGAGGAGCAGGAGGAAAAGATGGAAACTGCGTGTCCTGAATATGCATGAACATGTGTGTGTGCGTGTGTGTGTGTCTCTGCAGCTGAAGCTTTGGTCTTGTCATTTGCATATACACAGATCACTGGACATCTTTCGCCCAACCTTTCAGAAACAACCTTATGGCACCATGACTCCCCTGCTCTCAGCACTCCTTGGGCTCTATTTCCATAAATTACAGTACAAAAGGATAATAGCCTGTTAGCAGTTCCAGCACTGTCTGACATACAAAGCACCAAGAGCAGGAGTATTTTCCTTGCCATGCTGTGCCCCTCTTGTGGACCAGGTGTAGCCCCACTTGCAAAATGTGGTACTGTACCAGCAGTTTCTGACCTGATTGCAAAGCTAACTAAAGCTAATTTATCATGACAGGCTAATCAGGATGACAAGGTTGGGTAAGTGACATTTTCCAAAATCTCCAATTTTTTATTTTTTTTTTAATCCCCTTAGCAATTTATTTTCTGAATAGCAAAGTTTTCTCCAAGAATGTTCCAAAACATAGTCAAGGTTAACCATGCTGTGAGCTTATTCAATATTTATGATTCTTTTTTATTTGCACTAGGACTTTTTGGGGACTCCAAATAGTCCATTAATCAAATCGAGTGACAAAATAGGCCATTTGACAATTTGTACAGGGGCTGTGGTTTTTTTTTTTCTGTTCAAGAATAAAGAACCAACTTAACTTCATCAACAGTTCCTGATTAATTGTTACAAAGTGTCATCCATAAATTTTCCTTCGATCTAATAATCCTTTCAGAAGACTTAACAATATCCCCAGTGATTTGGGTTTTATTGAGGGCTGAGTTCCTGGAGAAGCAGTGACACAAATAGCTCAAGTGAACTGAGACACCTCCGTGGACAGTCTTCACAGAGTTGACAGTTCTGAAATACAATTATCAGTGTGATCTGCTTAAGAATTCATCATCAGCTCCTGCCTTCTGAAGACTTAAAAAAATACCGAGGCATACAAAGAAAAAGAGGTGATAAGAAGGCATCATTTTCTTCCAGCCTCATAACTGTAAATTGAAGAAAATTATTTTCTTTGCCTGCAGCTCATTGGCATATAGGCAGCATTATATTATAATTTCATAAGCATAAATCCTTTGAATAAATTTCAGAAGAATAACTGAATTAGAAATGCAAGTAAAGTATCTAAAAAACTTAACTGTACTAGGCAGGAAAAACTGGATACGGGTAAAACTGGCATGGGGAGATTTACTGTCTGCCTTCTCATCCTCTGTCTGTGAAGGGAATACTCCCCCACTCCTCCCACTAACCTGATCCAGCTAAGGTAAATTTTAAGAAGGAAAAAAAAATGTTAATCTCAACCATCATTTCCATACACAGCAGGAAAATATGAAATCTAACCCACCTTGCTGCCTTCTTTTGCAGAATTTCAGCTGTATTTCATCATTAATTAATCTTGGAGATACAACAGGCTTGGGGTTTGTTGTAATTATTGTTATTTGTTTATTTATTAGTAGTAAGCATATGGGAGATCAAAAGCATGCCTCCCAACTGTTCCCTAGCAACAAGTCAGTCAGTTATTCGCACAGAAGTTGTCCAACCTTCCCACAAAGTGAATCTGGAATGCAACGTTCCTGCGGCACCCTCCTTGCCCCATCCCATGGGCTGAGGGACCCTGCAGGTGCTGATGCTCTCCGATGTCCCGCCAGGTGAACTGCACAACTGTCTGCTGAGGGGCAGATGTAACTCACCTTTTCTGAGAAGCCCCGGGGAAAGGCTTGATTTTATAGTTGCATCATAAGACGATTGCAAGTCAGGAGATCAAAGTTAAGCCCTGTTATTGACTTCCTGTCCAGTTTGGGCAAGTACTCTTTCCTCAGTTACCTGCCTGCCTACCTTTGGGAATTTAGACTCTTGTCTCTGTGACTCAGCTACTCACCATCAAAATGGACATGCTAGTTTCTTACCCTCCACTATTTTTATTTTTATTTTCCCTGATTTTTCTGTTATGATGTGTATGTTACTATTATGCTACATTTTCAGTTGAACTGGATTGCTAAGGCCACTGTTGAATTTGGTGCAACACTCCTATGATTTCAGATGGAGAAGGTTCAGTATGAACCTAAGTATGAAGAGCACTAATTACCACCCAGGTTGTCTGAACTAGTGTGTAAACCCTCACAACTTCACCCTTAAAGCCATGTGTATTTCCGCTTTGATGGATGTATTAGTTGTTCACAGAGGCAACATAGCTACTGTAGGGACGACAGAGCCAGGGACAGTGGCTTTATTTTAGCTTGCTCCTGTCTGCAGCGTGGGTAACCAGATCATCTTCACTGTTGCCCAAATTTTCGTGCAGAATACACCATCTGCCTGGAAGAGGTGCAACACTTCCTCCAGTTCCTGTGTCTGCCTTGCAGAACAGAGTCAAACTATGGCAACATGAACTTGTCCCTTATATAGAGGGCAATTCACAGTCATCGCAGGGCACAGGGCTTCCTTCCTGTCTTCTGCAAGCTGTGTAAGTGTTAGTGGGTTACACCACACCCTGAATTTACTGCAGTTTCAACACACTAAACCTACACGTGTTGCGTAGCGTGGGCTGCTCGGCATGCACCAACCTGAAGGACCACAGAGGAAAACACCAAACAGAATTCTGTAATATTATTATGTGCTATGGCTCATCAGTGGACTTTGATAAACAGATTTACACAAGTGATGCAGAGTTCATATGGGATTTACGGTATGACTCAGATGTGCCTTTAGACTAGACAATAGGAAAATTAGGCTAGAGGGGATCTCAAGAGGTCGTCTGGTTCATCTTGCTAATTTCTGTTGGGATCTCTGTAAAGCTGAATTAGTCATGAACAAGGAATATGTTTGCTCCCAATATTACTAGAAGAAACTGTGTATGTGTGAGAGGAGAGTGGGAGGATCAGCTTTCCTAAATAAACTGCATAAGTCCGCTGGATAATTTCCAAGGACTCATACCCCTTTTTGGATCACAGAGAAATTTCCCTGTAACACACTGGCTAATAGCTGCAATGTGTTCTGATCTCTAGTGACCCTCTCAGCAAGGGCTGCTTCATGCCAGTCTTCAAATCTGATCTCTCAGAGATCTTAGCAGATGAACTATTGGGGAAAAAAAAAAAACCACAAAAAAAAATCTGTTTCCTTGATCCATGGACTTCTCTCCCACTCAAGAATAATGGAACCACTTTTATCTTGAACTATTAAAAATATTCATTTTGCCAGAGACCAGGCCTGGAACATTTTATCCTGATAACTAAAGCATCTGGAAAGCTCTGACCAACTCGAAACAGAGGATTAGGATGGAAATGCTCAGCCTTATAGTACATACATAGCTACCACTGTTGCAGCTATTCTGTGGCTGGCTGGATCTTGTACTCAGTGCCTCTTCACTGGTTTCTCTGATATTTAGAGCAAGGAGATTTTAGTGGTCCCAGATTTCTGGTTTCCATGTCGTGTGTTCATGACCTCCAAAATAGAGGTTACCTACTTGTTAACATCCCACCAAGTAATCAAGCTTAAATAATCCTTTCCCAGGTGAATCAAGGATGTGTCCTCCTATTCACCAACTCACCAAAGAAAAGTGATTTAAAAGGTTTTCTGGCTTGATTTTAATAGGGGTGTGTGGAGGCTCTTGTCTCCTGTAACACTTCCCTGTTTCTGCCCTGGCCTGACATCCATATGGGACAAGTATTTTTATGCGGTTTTAACTTCCCTGAGGCCATTGACATAGAGGATGGCAAGAGAGGAGGCAGCACAGCCTTAGACTGTGGTATTTTTCCTGATTTTTCTCTTTTGATCAAATAAAAGAAAAGTTTTTATCCATACTTAGAATGTTCCCACCTACTCACCTGTGTCTTCCCAGACTTTCACAGCAGGGTAATGTACCAGGGGTTGCTGTGATTCACAGAAGAACTGAAGTGAATGCCACTTACAGATAGACAGCATTGTTCTCTCATACAAGATGTGATACCTCATGATTTCAGCTCTGAGGTCAGGGATTTCTGCCTCCAAGATCAGCCAAGATGGTTGCTGTCACAAGAAAGGGAATTTGCTGGGTGATAAGAAGCCATCAGGAGGCTCATGCCCCAGGAATGGGCAAACTAGCCTGTGAGCAAAGAGGGAA
Source organism: Nicator chloris (assembly GCA_013400495.1). Lineage (NCBI taxonomy): Eukaryota > Metazoa > Chordata > Aves > Passeriformes > Pycnonotidae > Nicator > Nicator chloris. The sequence goes on from WAAE01026226.1 coordinate 11,139, forward strand.
GGGGGAATTCTTTTCATGGACTGAGGTATTGCTGTGGGTCAGCCCACCCTGGTCAGAACACACACCCAAACATGCAGGCAATGCACACAAGCAGCATCGGTGGAATGGCTAAATGGTGGCAGCCAACCTGCCTGCATGCAAAGAGCAACATCCGACCTGTGAGGCATCCCAGCAGTTTGGAGCACTCATGGAGACTACAAGGCACTTCTGTTCTCCCCTGCTTGGCACAGCCACGTCCAAGCAAAGGTGTGAAATTCAGCAGGTGCGGTACATGGCTGCAAGCATGTGATATTTGTCACGTTACAATTTGCCTTTTTTTTTCCTGCGGAAAAATATTGTCACTTTTTTTTTTTCATCAATTTAATTAGATGCAATTTGTCTCAGCTTTTCTCTGCAGTATTTGTTTACTTTCTCATCAGGACCGACACAGGCCAATTAGTGTAGTGTAATTGTTTAACCTAGTCAGCGCGCTGTGCTGGGTAGAGGAGCGTGCTGGTTGCGAGGGAGGCAGGGACGAGGGAGCAGTCACCGGCTGCAGTGTGGCGCCAGGGCCTTCAGGAATCGCTGACACGACACCGTCCCCTGGAAGCGCAAGTTGCTCTGACATCCCAGCAGCCCCGATTCCTTGTTCTCTGTCACTGCTATCACGGTACCATCAATTCCCAGAGCTAATTCTTCAACCACACTGTGCCCAAAGCGCTGCACGGCATTATCTCCTTCCTAGGATGCCCCCTGAAAGCAAAATCTTCTGCAACCATAGAAACCAGAGGACTTAAGTGATGTGTCATGTACATGTGCTGTCTCTGTTTTCAGTACCTTTGCCAAGAATACAATGTGAGAGCCTGTAAGAAGGTTGATTTAATTCCTTCATCCCATACCTCTGTAAAGACGGGCAGAAATTAGCCACAAAATAACTGACAAATGCTTGCTTTTCTCTCTGAACTTACGCAGAGCTGCCAGAGGAACAGGGCTGCTACTGCCACAAGCGGGGATGGAGACAGGAAAAGGGTTTGGTGGGGCCGGTTCAGTGGAGAGCCCAATGCCGGATGTGGCTTTCACAGGGAGGGTGGTAAGTGGAAGAAAAGGCAGTAAGTGAGGTCCATATGACAAAATATTTAAAGGTGTTTTGGCTCTGTTGATCAGCCTAAGTGTTGATCAAACACATATAGTCGTGCCATGCCATGGAAGCAGTTTTGCATGGATTGCAAAAGCTGCTGACATTTTTTCCCCTGCTTTACTGTGAAGAGTACATGGGGGAGGGAAGAAAAGACTGTTGAGGTGGCCATTGCAAATAAACATGAGCCTTGTATGCCAGAGCTACCACAGAAAATAAAGAAAGGAAAAAGGGCATCTTAAAATGAAACAATAATTGAGGAGAAGAAGAAAATACCTTTCTTTTTTTTTCTTTTTCCCTTTTCCTTTTCTTTCGTTCTTCTTTTAAATCAGACCGATGTTGTGATTAACTTGCATTCTGCAGCACAGTTGATGTGACAGTCAACCAAATTAATCCCATTATGCAAAATCCAGTTCACAAGTGGTTTTTCTTTTTTCTTTTTTTTTTTTGCAAAATTATGTCAATTTCCCCATAAATTGGAGAGACCATGTCAGTTTTCTCTATTGCACATAGACACTACACAGTGCTGTATGTCTATATTCTTTTAATGCAGTAAGATACAAATTTTAGCTCAGTGGCACAAATTAAGATTCATAACTTTAATGCTGATGTTTCTGTTTACATCAGGCTTGTAGGAAAATTTCCATTAGTTTTGGCATTCATTTTCATTCTTGCATTTCATGACATACCAACTATTAAAAAACAAGAGGATGAAGAGCTTTAAAAAATAAACAACCAGCAACCTGAAGTAAAAATGCCTAATTATTTTGGTAATAGAAGCATGATTTTTTTTTCTCTCCCACTTCTTTTTTCCCCCCTTCTTCCCTTTCAAAGGAATTTGCCGCCTGTGGTAAACAAGCCTCCTCCAGGCTCCCCGTGGTGTGCATGGTGTCTGGCGGCTGGAGCAGGAGACATTTCCACAACTGCTACCCTTTCAGCTGAATGTGGCCATGCAGTAGGTGGCCAAATCTGTTTGGCTTTCACCGAGATCTGTGAATTCCCTGCATCCAACCAACTTGTCAAATTAAAACCTTGCCTGCTCTCTGCTGAAGAACAGACGTGCGATGGAAGCTTCTTGCACTCTAGCCCTTTGTCACCAGCACGCTGAGCTCCCAACATCTGCTCGCTGGACTCGGCTTTTGCACCTTGTTCATTTATAATGCAGCAAACCTCAGCTTCCACAGCACAGGACTTAATGTGCCCCCCGTTCAAAAAAAAAAGAAATTGAGAAAAGGAACATCCGGAGGGGAGGAGAAGAGAAATTGAGGCTCTAATATATACGTTCCTCACCGATTTGGGAATAAACATATTTTTAAGTGAGAGGTTTGTTGGATTGTACTTTTTTATCCCTGTAATGCTTTCTTGTACAGTGAATTGTTGACTTTTTTCCCATGCTTTAGATTTATTAGACATGTGTCAAGTTGTCAGCCTCCTACCGCTTGCATTTGTGTCCACCTTGCAAACAGCAGGGAAAAATATTTTTTCCCTTCTCTCTCTCTTTCTCTCTCTCCTATGAATGTTCACTTCTTGGCAGCTCTGAAACAAATTTTGAACAGTTGCTGTTCCTATTGATAGCAGTAGTTTGATGTTAGAAAAAGGGGGTTTCTTTCCCCCAAGTTTCTGACATATACTGGCATATCATCTCACATCCTACCCTGATGCATCAAAACTAAAGCAAACCAAACCAAAGGGAAAAAAAAAAAGGCAGAAAGAGGGGGAGGGCATAAACCAGCATGTTCACACAGCTCCTGAGCCACCGAAGAACACCCGCCCATCTGTTCACCATTTCAGTCCCTTTGTTCTATCTTTATTATATGTATTCCTCAATAAAATGAATTCCTGCTACTTTGACGACATTTCAACACATGCCTCTTAGTCTGCGTTTGAACTGTCTGTGAGGATCTCCTCACTCCCCTCCTCTCACTTGCCATCAGCAGCTGAGCCGAGGAGATACCTGCCAGACAAGCCAAGGCGGGGGAAGGAAACCTCCAAGGCAGTGAACAGCTCCCCATGGCACAACCACCGTCTCCAGGAAATAGTTTCAGGTGGGGAATCCTGTGGAGACAGCCCCACATACTGAAAATGACACACCTTGTGCTACGTGTTTGCTGCCATTGGAATTGCATTGGTGGCAAGGCGTCTGTGTTGGGGGCAGAGCTCTCCTTCAACCCTACAGAATGAGTGCTTAGATTTTATATTTTAAAGCCAGCTACAGATGCTCGCTCTTGCCCACCAAAATGCTTGTATCTGTCTTTCAGGTGGCTAAATTTTACCCACAACTGCACCTAGCTTTTAGCATTTTCCTTTTTTTTCTGACTTAGCTCTTTCTGTTGCAGCCATGCAATTTCACAAATATTAAAATGTCCTGAATGAAGAACAGGTCTGAGATCTTAGCTCCCCATCTGGTTACTTGATTACCTCCATGCAACTGTGTTCCTCAAAACAGATCATCTTATGACAGAGGATCGGCAATGGTGTGGAAATGGCATTTTTGCAAGTCACTGCCTCCCAGGTGTCTCCCGTTGAGGAGAAACTGGAAATGGGTGAAATGGGGCACCCCAATACACTTTGCTTTGCTTCCTATAACAGCAGAAGGAGAATTCAAGTCATTCAAGTCACTATCAGAAAACCTAGGCCTCAGTGGCTTAGCTGCAGAATATTTGTCTCTAGATCAGCCAAGAGGGGCTACTGCCAGAAGAAAACACCCCCAACTGCCCTATCCGTTTGTTTTCCAGGGACAAAGAATCTTTCAGCTAAGGACTGTTGCTGGCATTACTCTGCCTGGTGCCCAGGTTCAGCAGCGTCTCACACCATTCCAGTGGCACCTTATCCAGCAGTGCCAGGTACCCTCTCAACCCCAGGGACACCAGTGCAGTGGTGTATGACTAAGCCACCTCTGTTCCCATGCAGATCTTCCTGCCGGTGAGCAAACAACCACTTAAGGAAACTTTGCGCTATGCATGTCCCCTGAGCAATGCAAACCACAGAGCAAATGGAAATTGCTCCTATCCAAACACTCTTCCACACCTGGCATTTCATTACACTGCAGATATGTAGCTCCAGAGGCACGGGTAGCACTTTCCTTCCATCCAGAAGCACTTTGCACCCTCTGCCTAATGTCTTACAGCAGTAGCAGCTGTCTGGGGGTAGAGAGGACATGCCCATTTGTTTAGCTACAATTAACATTCATCTGCTGTAATGATTCATCGGGTGATAAAGCAGTGATGAAATGTAACTTTCAGGCTCATCAGAATACATCACCTTCTATGTGGCAAGTCAGAAATTCCTGCCACAAGAGAATCTGAGACTGGTGGCGTTTTCCATCCCTAGAGGCACATTCCTCCTCTTCCCAAACGCAAAAGCCTGGAAATGCCGTTGCTGTGCTGACAGAAGGATTCATGCAGCATCTCTGTTTTCACTGCAGCTGAATTCGCTCCTGCTGTAGGTTCAGCCTGTGTGGAATATTATGAACATCTCCACATGTACATTACACCCCAACTCATTGGCTGCTATTTGCTCTGGAGACTAAACATTCGATCTGCCAGCAATCACATTATCGTGCCAGCCAAAATGCAAACCTGAACCATATGGGCAGAAGAGGGACCCATTGCTTCCACACTGCTGTCTCTATTCTTATCCCTCCAGTTCCCTGATGTTGAAACAGACCATCTATTTCCTCTGAATATTATGAAGCAGAGTAAGAAAGGAACTATTTGAGAAAATTACTTTGTTTATTAAAAAAAAGTCTCTATGAAAAACGTTTACCCACTGTTTACTCACCAAACATAAGGTTTTGTGCACAGGCACAAAAAAATGCAATAAAATAGATACAAGACATTTAGAAATCTGTGCTGTGGATTTTGCCAAAAATGGAGCAACAGAAGCTCACCCTGCCTGAGGGAATGACTGACTGACTGACTGAGGATGCATCCTGTCGGAGCAAGCTGAGTTTAGGACAAGCAACAGGGCAGACAAAGGGAAAGGTAAAGTATCTGTCATAGAGGAGAAAATACAGTTTCATTAAGCTGGAGCTCATATCACTTTAAATCCGCAGCTGGACTTTCAAAGTCAGCCTCTGCAGCTCCTGGTGCACTTCTGCGCACGCTGCTGGAAATCCCGAGTGCAGAAGGTAGCACAGAGCCCAGTCCTGGCTTCTGTCGTGTCCTGTTTATTTCCATAAGTAGTGCTCATAGGTAGCTGGAATAAGTACTGTGCCCTGCCACGCTGGGACATGCTTTGCTGTAGCACAGGGAGTACCAGCTGTTAGGGAAATACTGGGGAAAATGGGGACCTGCTGCCCAATGGGATGGGGCCCATGTAACAAAGAACACTGAAAGGCCAAGGTAGTCAGTGTCTTCTTCACATCAGGGTTTTTTTAACTTGGAAGGTCTGGAACAAGGAAGTTTACTGTAGTTTAGGAACTACTTGGTGAAGTTTAGGAAACATTTGAAGGAACTGGTCAGACACAACTCCATGGGCCCTTATGGGATGCACCAAAGAGTTGTCAGATGTCTTTGAGAGGCTGCTCTCAATAATCTCGGAAACGTCGTGGTGATCAAGGGGGCGTTCCTGAGCACTGGAGGAGGGCAAATGTCACTCCTGTCTTCAAGAAGTGCAAGAAGAATCCAAGCAACTACAGGCAGGCCAGCCTTACCTTGATCCCTAGACAGGTGATGGAGCTGCTAATCCTGAAAACTGTTTCCAGACACTTGAAAGCTAGGTGATCAGTAGCAGTCAGCACAGATTTATCAAAGGGAAATTTTGTCTGACCAACCTGATAGCTTTCCATGATGAGATGGATGTGGTTTTTCTTAGTAAGACTTTTGACATTGTCTGTTTTTAACATCCTCACAGACAATCTGGTGGTATATGGGTTAAATATATGAGACAGTGAGGTGATTGAAAGCTGGCTGAAGCGCTGGGCTCAAAAGAGATGTGATCAGCAGCTTGAGGTCAGTCACGAGTCAGTAGCCAACTCCTGTGCTAATACTGGGACCAGCACTGTGTAA